>PJEM01007361.1:0-27177 GCA_004023845.1 Helogale parvula
CATGTAGAGTATCATGTCATCTGCAAATAGTGAAAGTTTGACTTCTTCCTTGCCAATTCTGATGCCTTTTATTTCTTTTTGTTGTCTGATTGCTGATGCTAGAACTTCCAGCACTATGTTAAACAACAGTGGTGAGAGTGGGCACCCCTGTCGTGTTCCTGATCTCAGGGGGAAAGCTCTCAGTTTTTCCCCATTGAGGATGATATTAGCTGTGGGTTTTTCATAAACTGCTCTTATAATGTTTAGGTAAGTTCCTTCTATTCCGATTTTCCCAAGGGTTTTTATTAAGAAAGGGTGCTGTATTTTGTCAAATGCTTTTTCTGCATCTATCGACAGGATCATATGGTTTTTATCCTTTCTTTTGTTAATGTGATGGATCACATTGATGGATTTGTGAATATTGAATCATCCCTGTAACCCAGGAATGAATCCCACTTGATCATGATGGATAATTCTTTTTATATGCTGTTGAATTCGATTTGCTAGAATCTTGTTGAGTATTTTTGCATCTGTATTCATTAAGGATATTGGTCTGTAGTTCTCTTTTTTGGCTGGGTCCCTGTCTGGTTTGGGTATCAAGTAATAGGCAACCGACAGAATGGGAAAAGATAGTTGCAAATGACATATTAGATAAAGGGCTAATATCGAAAATATACAAGGAACTCATCAAACTTTACACTCACAAAACAAATAATCCAGTGAAGAAATGGGCAGAAGACATGAACAGACACTTCTCCAAAGAGGACATCCAGATGGCCTACAGACACATAAAACGATGCTCAACATCACTCATCATTAGGGAAGCACAAATCAAAACCACACTGAGATACCACCCCACACCAGTCAGAGTGGCTAAAATGAACAAATCAAAAGACTATAGATGTTGGTGAGGCTGTGGAGAGACGGGCACCCTCCTACACTGTTGGTGGGAATGTAAACTGGTGCAGCCGCTCTGGAAAACAGTGTGGAGGTTCCTCAAAAAAACTATTGATAGAACTCCCTTATGACCCAGCAATAGCATTGCTGGGGATTTACCCATGAGAGACAGAAATGCTGATGCATAGGAGCACATGTACCCCAATGTTCATAGCAGCAATGTCAACAATAGCCAAAACATGGAAAGAGCCTAAATGTCCATCACCTGATGAATGGATCAAAAAGATGTGATATATGTACACGATGGAGTACTACATGGCAATGAGAGGGAATGACATATGGCCATTTGTAGGAAAGTGGATGGACCTTGAGGGTGTCATGCTGAGCGAAGTAAGCCAGGCAGAGAAGGACAGATACCATATGTTCGCACTCATAGGTCTAACAGGGAAACAGGAGAACCCTAATGGAGGACCAGGGGGAGGGGAGGAGGGAGAGAGAGTTGGGGAGAAAGAAGGATGTAAAACTTGAGAGACTATTGAATGCTGAAAATGAACTGAGAGTTGAAGGGGAAGGGGGAGGGGGGAAAAGAAGTGGTGGTGATGGTGGAGTGCACTTATGGGGAAGAGCACTGGGTGTTGTATGGAAAACAAGTTGACAATAAAATATTATGGAAAAAAAGTGTATTAATGTGAACTGAAGGGGTAAAATGGCATAGACATGGAGGGAAGGGAACCCCTTCTGTGGAGAAATAAAAGGGAGAGAAAGAGAGAGAGCTTTGGTATTGAGTTAGCACAAAAAGAAAACCTCTCTGGACCATGGACTGGGGAATGAGAAACATGGAGAATGCCAGTTTCTATTTTATAAACAGCCTTAGAAGTTGAAACTCAGAG
This sequence comes from Helogale parvula, assembly GCA_004023845.1. Taxonomy (NCBI): domain Eukaryota; kingdom Metazoa; phylum Chordata; class Mammalia; order Carnivora; family Herpestidae; genus Helogale; species Helogale parvula. Next base: position 1,767 of record PJEM01007361.1, read on the forward strand.
GTTTCAGAAGTATGCAAATTTCTCCGGAATGGAGCGGGAAGCCAAGGTGCATTCTCCTGGGGATGAGGGAGCTAGGCCCAGAGTGCATAACAGTGTTATAGCGATCTCAGGGGTGCACTGGGAGAGAACAGTCTTCTTCCTGGAGTACTTTGGGAAGAGGGTTTATTGCCTCCCCAAGGACAAAAGGCCCTGTGGGTGCCTGTCAAAAGCCTTTTATCAGCAGTGCAGCAGAGCTCTACTCTGGAACAGGGGAAAGGAGCTGCTGCACTGGGCTGGGTCCTTTAAGACTTTGGGTTTTGAATCCCTGCCAGGCACCTAGAAGGTGCAGGCGAACTATGGAGCATGGCAAGCTGACCACACTCGCTATTCTGTGAGGGCTGCCTGAACAGTGTGGGTTGAGATATTCAGTACAGAAAGATTAGGGTGTCATCATTTTCTCCCCAATGCCAACATAGTGAGACTTCAAAGAACAACACAGTGCCCCCCAGTAGAGGTGGGTCCCACTTACACCAAACCCTGCCCCTCCATGCCTGGAAACTGCTTATTTACTGGAGCAAGACTGAATAACTCAGTGCAGCCGGTCTCTCCTCCAGACCAGCAAAGCCACCAGTCCCAGGGACCAACAGATAACTCTTTGGTTTTGTTTGTTTAGCTTTTTTTTTTTCTTGTCCTTCCTTTTCTTTTACATTTCTTTCTTTCCTCTTCTTTTTTTCTTTTGGAATCAGGCTCAGAGTTTCTGATTTGATTTTGGTCAATTCTTATTATATATATCTATTATTTTTTTTGATCAGACATTTTAATTCTATTCTTTTTCCACCTTCACTCTTTCTTCGTCTTTATTTTCCTCTCTCTTTCTCTGGATTTAGCCTTATAGTCTTTGATTATCTGTTTTTATTTCTTTTCTCCCCTTTTATTTTTCTCTTTTTATGGGATCAGTCTTCCCCTTTCTTTCCTTTTTCCCCCCAGGGTTACTTCAACAAACAAATTAAAGTACATCTGGTTGAAGGTCCAAACATTCCACCACTACAAGCAAGAAGGAACTCTGCAGAAGACTGACCAGTGGGATAGAGCAGCCAAGACACAACAACAGAGTGCACACATAATACACCAAAAACACTTCCTGAAGTACCAGGTGCTGGACAGTGTATGACCCCTTTTTATCATAGTAGTACTTTCAGGTACAGAACACATATCAAGCTTTTAAAACATGCAAAAGCATAAACTTAGTCAAAATGACAAACAGGAATTCTCTGCAAAAGTAAGTTCAAGAAGAAATCAGAGCCAGAGAATTGCTCAAAACAGATGTAAATAATATATCTGGACAAAAATTTAGAATAACAGTCATAAGACTAATAGCTGCACTTGAAAAAAAACATAGAAGACATCAGAGAAGCTCTTGCTGCAGAGATCAAAGACCTAAGAACTAATCAGGATGAATTTTTAAAAAGTTATAACTGAGATGCAAAATCAACTAGATACAGTGACAGTGAAGATGGAAGAAGCAGAGGAGAGAATGGGTGAAATATAAGATAAAATTATGGAAAACAATGGACCTTAAAGAAAGAGGGAAAGAAAATTACTAGATCATGAAGGGAGAATTAAAGAACTAAGTGATTCCATGAAACAAAACAATATCTATATAATTCCAGAAGAAGTTCCAGAAGAAGAGTGAGAGAAAGTGGCAGAAAGTTTATTCGAACAAATTATAGCTAAGAATTTCCCTAATCTGGAAAGGAAACAGGCATCCAAGTCCAAGACACACAGAGAATTCCCCTCAAACTCAACAAAAACAGATCAACACCACAACATGCCATAGGGAAACTGGCAAAATACAAGGATAAAGAGTAAATTCTGAAAGCAGCTAGGGACAAATTGGTCTTAACTTACAAGGGTAAATACATAAGGTTAGTAGCAGACCTCTCCACTGAAACTTGGCAAACCAGAAGGGAGTGCCAGGAAATATTCAATGTGCTAAATAGGAAAAATATGTAGCTAAGAATCCTTCATCCAGCAAGGCTGTCATTCAGAATACAGAGATAAAAACTTTCACAGACAGACAAAAACTAAAGGAATTTGTGACACGAAACCAGCCCTGCAAGTGATTCTAAGGTGGACTCTGTGAGTGGAAAACAGCAAAGATGACAAAGGACCAGAGGACATCACCAGAAACATGAAATCTACAGGTAACACAATGGCACTAAATTCATAACTTTCAATAATCACTGTGAATGTAAATAGACTAAATCCCCAATCAAAGGTCATAGGGTGTACGAATGGATTAAAAAAAATAAGATCCATCTATATACTGCCTACTAGAGACTCATTTAAAATTTTTTATGTTTTTTATTTATTTTTGAGAGAGAGAGAGAGAGAGACACAATGTGAGCTGGGGAGGGTCAGAGAGAGAGGGACACACAGAATCTGAAGCAGGCTCAAGGCTCTGAGCTAGCTGTCAGCACAGAGCCTGACATGGGGCTTGAACCCACGAGCCATGAGATCATGACCTGAGCTGAAGCCGGATGCTTAACCAAATGAGCCACCCAGGTGCCCCAAGATACTCATTTTAGACTTGAGGACACTCAGAGATTAAAAGTGAGGGGATGGAGAACCATCTACCATGCTAATGGACATCAAAAGAAAGCCAGAATAGATATGTCAGCCAAGCTAGATTTTAAAACAAAGATTGTAACAAGAGATGAAGAAAGGCATTATATCATAATTAAGGAGTCTATCAATCAAGAAAAGCTAACAATTATAAATATTTATGCCCCCAATGAGGATGCCCAAATATATAAATCAATCAGTCACAAACATAAACAAACTTATTGACAATAATACCATAGTTGTAGGAGATTTTAATACTCCACTTATAGCAATGGAAAGATCATATAGGGCAAATATCAATATGGAAACAACATCTCTCAATGACACACTGGACCAGATGTACTTAACAGATAGATTCAGAACATTTCATCCTAAAGCAGAATACACATTTTTCTCGAGTGCACATGGAACAATATCCAAAATAGATCACATACTGGGTCACAAAACAACCCTCAACAGGTACAAAAAGATTGAGATCATAGCATGCATATTTTCAGATCACAATGCTATGAAACTTGAAATCAACCACAAGAGGAGGAGCCAAGATGGCGGAGAGGAAGGGAGCTCTGTAAACTTCCTCTGCCACATCTATCGAACTGAGAAGGACATTACTCTCATCTGCAAGAGTGGAAGGAGAAAATACAGAATCCAGAAAGAAGACAACCTCAAAGATGCCTGAGTGAGTGAGTGCGAACTGGGGAGATTGGAAAACGGACCAGCCCGAGAAAGGCAGGGGAGGTGGGAGCCCCAGCCCAACATGGGGAAAGTGCGTGGAGCCCCTGAGAGACAAAGGGAAGAGAAAGAAACACTGAACATGCTCATAGCACTGTCTCTAGAGAAGAGATGTTATGCTCAAGATTTCAATATCGTCCCCAAAAACCAGAGACTGCCAGGGAGACAGAGTCATGCATGCAAAAGCAAAGGGCATTTATTATTACGGGCTTAGGCTGGCCGGGCCTAAGCTCGGGCTCACAGACTTTACCAGTGCAGTGGATCTGTGCTGACAGTCCCGAACAAAGGCAAGGTAGGCCTTTTATGGGTTTTGGGAAGGGGGAGTTACAGGAAATTGTGACACAGGTATAGTGATCCAGTCCTTATCGCCTAACATCATTGGCAATAACTTTAACCATACACATTGTCCAGAGTGTTTGTTACTTTTGGCGGGACCCAATCACAACATTTAGAGTGTTAACCAATTACAGAGTGGACCCAGGATCCAGGACTCTCATGTAGGGTGTAACTAGCCTTAAGCAATAAGTGATTTTCTATAGCTTCTATCTCTAGGCCTGCCCTTAGAAATGTTAAGGGTGTTAGCTGGCCTTTCCTGATTCGGTGTTACAAGGGTAGCCCCTCCTGCCTTGGGCAATGTGTGCCCTCTTATTGTCTAATGATTCTGAGAAACCGACTTCTAGGCCTCCAAGGTCAGAGAGGAAACTTGAAGCCTGTCATGGAGTCAGTTTGATTCAGACCTGCGTCCTTACAGAGATAAAGAACATTTAACCCTATATGGGGAGAAAAACTCTCACTCCATATATAAGCTCTGGGCAGCCTAAATCTAACCCAGGTGACACAACGGAAAAAACAGCCTCCACCCCTGCAACATCCACCTCTGACTCCCTGCCGGGAGTCAGAGACCTAGGCGGTGACCCGGAGGCATGCACTTTGGCCTCAGCTGCAGGAGCAGGAGCACGAAACTCATTTTTACACCTCATCTCACCTCCAGCATTGGCCACGCAAATCCCAAATCCCAGGTGCCAACAGGGAAAAAATAGACCCCACCCCTATGCGATCCAGGCAGGGAGTTGACGGTGGCGGAGGCAGGGGTGCATGCTTCGGCTGCAGGCGCTCACAGCTCATTTCTGGCAGCACCCTATGCCTCAGGCAGCAGCAGCTCAAATCCTGGCTGGCTCCTAGAGAAACTGATCCCTCCCCCTACACGATCACTTACGACTGGGGGCTGGGAGTTGGCAGAATGTGTCTGTGGGGCGTGAACTTTGCCTCCTGCAGTGCACCTTGCCTCTGGCAACGGCAGCTCAAATCCCTGCCAGCAGCAAGAGAAACTGCTCCCTCCCCTTACGAGATCCTGGCTACGAAGCCAACCGCCAAAGCAAGTACATCTCATCTGTGGTAGCATAAAAGTGCATGCACTAGGATTTTGAAATGAGGTGGGCCTGGAAAATACAGCTTGGCTCAGCTGTGGCACAAGGAAATCAGACTGATTAGAGGGGCCTGCAGCACTTAGTTCCAGTGTACTGTGGGGAACCACCATTGATCCTCCGCAACCACCACGGGGGACCTCCAAGAGCAGCCCCCAAGACCTACTACACCAAACTACACTTATCCACGAGGGGGAGTGGCTGCTATTTCTTTGTACTTATTTTTTATTATTACCTTTTTTACTTTAATTTTTTTTATTTTTACTCCTTATTTTCCTTTTTCCTTTCTCCCTGTTTTTTATTTCCGCTTGCCATCCAGATATATTCTCCCGTATTTCATCCTTATCTTTCCCCTCAACTGATTATACACTTTTAGACTGTCCATTGTCCTTTGTTGACTCTGCCCCCCCTTTATTTTTTTCTTCTTTTCTTTTCTTTTCTTTCCTCTCCATTTTCTTTTCTTCATTTCCCCTTTTTAATTTGTCTCTTTGTTTGACTTGTCTGTGGGTTTGCGTGCTTCTGCTCCTTCTGTGTTTGTCTGCCTGTTTTCCTTCTCGGGGATACCCCAAGAAACAAGCCAAAGTGTGCATGACAATGAGTCCGAAACATTGCTGAGCAGGGAAATAAAATAATCAAAGGCACAACAAGAGAAACTGAGAGACACCATTAAAAGAATATTTCCTGTAATGACAGGCCCTGAACAGTCAATAAGCCTCCTTCACAGAGCAATACTAACAGGTGCACGATGCACAACAAACTTTTAAAAACTGACAAGAGGCAGAAAACTAGCCAAAGTGACAAAAAGAAGGAACTCTCCCCTGAAGAATCTCCAGGAAGAAGTCACAGCCACAGAACTGCTCAAAACAGATCTAAACAACATACCTAAATAAGAATTTTAAAAATTTGTAATAAAATTAATCGCTGGGGTTAAAAAAGCATCAGAGAAGCAACTGAGACAATGATTAGGCACTTTGAAAGTAGGTGGGAAGAGTTAAAAAAAAAAAAGGCTATGAATGAGGTGAATAATAAAATGGAGGCAGCCACCTCAAGGATTGAAGAGGCAGAAAAAAGAATATGTGAATTAGAAGATATAGTTATAGCAAAAGAGGAAGCTGGAAAAAAAAAGATAGAAAATGATCCAGGAGCAGGAAAGGAGAATTCGAGACCTGAGTGATACAATCAAACAGAACAACATACCAATCATAGGAATTCCTGAAGAGGAAGAAAGAGAGAAAGGTCCTGAAGGAATACTAGATAAAATTATAACTGAGAATTTCCAAAATCTTGGGAAAGAAATAGATATTCAAATTCAAGAGGCACAAGGAACCCCCTTAAGACATAATTTGAACTGACCTTCGGCACCACATATCACAGTGAAACTGGCAAAATATAAGGATAAAGAGAGAATTCTGAGGGAAGCTAGAGATAAAAGGGCACTAATGTACAAAGGGAAACCTATCAGAGTGGTTACAGAACTATCAAATGAAACTTGGCAGGCCAGGAAGGAATGGCAGGAAATCTTCAATGTGATGAACAGAAAAAACATGCAGCCAAGAATCCTTTATCCAGCAAGCCTATCATTCAAAATAGGAGAGACAAAGGTGTTCCCAAATAAACACAAATTGAGAGAATTCAACACCAGCAAACCAGTCCTACAAGAAATCCTAAGAGGGACTCTATGAGGGGAATGTTGCAAAGAATACAGGTGCCCGAGACACCACTACAAACATGAACCCTATGGAGAACACAATGAATCTAAACCCATATTTTTCAATAATAACACTGAATGTAAATGGACCAAATGCTCCAACCAAACACAGGGTAGCAGAATGGATAAAAAAAACAAAATCTATCTATTTGATGTCTACAAGAGACTCATTCTAACCTGAATATACCTTCGGGTTGAATGCAAAAGGGATGGAGAAATATCTATCATGCAACTGGAACCCAAAAGAAAACCAGAGTATTCATATTTATATAGACAAACCAGACTTTAAAGTAAAGGCAGGAACAAGAGATGAAGAAGGACACTATATAATAATTACAGGGTCTCTCCGTCAGGAAGAGCTAGCAATTATAAAATTCTATGTGCTGAATTCGGGATCACCCAAATACATAAAAGAATTAATGACAGACAGAAACAATCTTTTGAAAGAATGTGTTAATTGCATAGGACTTTAATACTCCGCTGACAGCAATGGATAGATCAACCAGACAGAAAACCACTAAAGAAACAATGGACCTGAACGACACATTGGAACAGATGGAATTGATAGATATATTTAGAACTCTACATCCTGAAGTTAGAAAATTCACTAACTTTTTGAGTGCACATGGCACATTTTCCAAGATAGATCACATACTGGGGTTTAAAGCAGACCTCCATAAGTATAAAAAAAACAGAGATCATACTATGCACACTTTCAATCACAATGCTGTAAAACTTGAAATTAACCACAGGAAAAAGTCTGGAAAACCTCCAAAAACGTGAAGGTTAAAAATCACCCTACTAAAGAATGATTGGGCTAATCAGGCAATTAGAGAAGAAATTTATAAATATATGGAAACAAATGAAAACGAAAATACAACAATCCAAAATCTCTGGGATACAGCAAAGGCAGTCCTAAGAGGGAAGTATATTGCACTCTGGGCCTATTTCAACAAGCTAGAAAAAGCACAAATTCAAAATCTAAGAGAGCACCTACTGGAACTAGAAGGGGAGCAGCAAGAGCACCCCAAACCCAGCAGAAGAAAAGAAATAATAAAGATTAGGGCAGAAATAAACAATATAGATCCAAAAAAACAGTTGAGCAGATCAATGAAGCCATGAGTTGGTTCTTTGAAAAAATAAACAAAATTGATAAACCTCTAGCTAGGCCCTTTAGAAAGGCAAGAGAGAGCACACAGATAGACAAAATCATGAATGAAAAAGGATCTATTACATCCAATCCCTTAGAAATACAAGCAATCATCAGAGATTACTATGAAAAATTATATGTCAACAAACTGGACAACCTAGAAGAAATGGACAAATTCCTAAATGCACATGCACTACCAAAATCCAAACGGGAAGAGATAGAAAGCATGAATAGACTGATAATCAGTGAAGAAATCGAATCCATTATCAAAAATCTCCCAATGAATAAGAGCCCAGGGCCAGATGGCTTCCCAGGGGAATTCTACCAGACATTTAAAGCAGAGCTCATACCCATTCTTCTCAAACTATTCCAAAAAAATACAAATAGAAGAAAAATTTCCAAACTCATTCTATGAAGCCAGCATCACCTTGATATCCAAACCAGAGACCCAGCAAAAAAAGAGAACTACAGACCAATACCCTTAATGAATACAGATGCAAAAATACTCAATAAGATACTAGCAAATCGAATTCAACAGCATATAAAAAAATTATCCATCATGATCAAGTGAGATTCATTCCTGGGTTAAAGGGCTGGTTGAATATTCATGAATCCGTCAATGTGATACATCACATTAACAAAAGAAAAGATAAAAATCATGAGAGTCTGTCGATAGATGCAGAAAAAGCATTTGACAAAATACAGCACCCTTTCTTAATAAAGACCCTTGAGAAAGTCGGAATAGAAGGAACTTACCTTAACATTATAAAAGTAGTTTATGAAAAGCCCACAGCTAATATCATCCTCAGTGGGGAAAAATTGAGAGCTTTCCCCCTGAGATCAGGAACACGATAGGGGTGTCCACTCTCACCACTGTTGTTAAACATAGTGCTGGAAGTCCTAGCATCAGCAGTCAGACAACAAAAGGAAATAAAAGGCATCAGAAGTGGCAAAGAAGAAGTCAAACTTTCACTTTTCGCAGATGACATGATACCCAATCGACTCCACCAGAAGCCTTCTAGAACTGACCAATGAATTCAGTAAAGTTGTCGGGTACAAAATCAATGTGTAGAAATCTGTTGCATTCCTATACACCAATAATGAAGCAGTGGAAAGAGACATCAAGAAACTAATCCCATTCACAATTGCACAAAAAACCATAAAATAGCTAGGAGTAAACCTAATCAAAGATTCAAAAGATCTATATGATGAAAACTATAGAAAACTTATGAAAGAGATTGAAGAAGACACCAATAAATAGAAAAACATCCCCTGCTCATGTATCGGAAGAATAAACATTGGGAAATCTGGGTAGTCATTACTACCCAAAGCAATCTACACATTCAATGCAATCCCCATCAAAATTGCACCAGCGTTCTTCTCAAAGCTAGAACAAGCTATCCTCAAATTCGTATAAAACCACAAAAGACCCCGAATAGCCAAAGTAATACTGAAGAAGAAAACCAAAATGGGAGGCATCACAATCCCAGACTTTAGCCTCTACTACAAAGCTGTCATCATCAAGACAGGATGATATTGGCACAAAAACAGACACATAGACCCATGGAATAGAATAGAGAACCCAGAACGGGGCCCACAAATGTACCGCCAATTAATTTTTGACAAAGCAGGAAAGAGTACGCGATGGAAAAACGACTGCCTCTTTAGCATGTGGTGCTGGGAGAACTGGACAGCAACATGCAGAAGAATGAAACTAGACCACTCTCTTACATAGTACACAAAAATAAACTCAAAATTGATGAAGGACCTGAATGTGGAACAAGAAACCATCAAAATCCGAGAGGAGTAAGCAGGATACAGCCTCCTTGACCTCAACCGTAGCAATTTCCTCCTTGACACATTCCCAAAGGCAAGCGAAATGAAAGCAAAAATGAACTATTAGGACCTCATCAAGATAAAAAGCTTCTGCACTACAAACGAAACAATCAAGAAAACTAATAGACAACCGACAGAATGGGAAAAGATAGTTGCAAATGACATATCAGATAAAGGGCTAGTATCCAAATTCTACAAGGAACTCACCAAACTCCACACCCCAAAAAACAAATAACCTAGTGAAGAAATGGGCAGAAGACATGAACAGACACTTCTCCAAAGAGGACATCCAGATGGCCTACAGGCACATGAAACGATGCTCAACATCACTCATCATCAGTAAAACACAAGTCAAAACCACAGTGAGATACCACCTCATGCCAGTCAGAGTGGCTAAGATGAACAAATCAAGAGACTATAGATGCTGGCGAGGGTGTGGAGAGACGGGCACCCTCCTACACTGTTGGTGGGAATGTAAACTGGTGCAGCCGCTCTGGAAAACAGTGTGGAGGTTCCTCAAAAAACTATTGATAGAACTCTCCTATGACCCAGCAATAGCACTGCTAGGGATTTACCCAAGAGATACAGAAGTGCTGATGCATAGGGGCACGTGTACCCCAATGTTCATAGCAGCACTGTCAACAATAGCCAAATCATGGAAAGAGCCTAAATGTCCATCACCTGATGAATGGATCAAGAAGATGTATATATATACAATGGAGTATTTCATGGCAATGAGAAAAAATGAAATATGGCCATTTGTAGCAAGGTGGATGGACCTCGAGGGTGTCATGCTAAGTGAAATAAGTCAGGCAGAGAAGGACAGATACCATATGTTTGCATTCATTGATCTAACAGGAGAACAGGAGAAACCTAATGGAGGACCATGGGGAGGGGAAAAGGGAAAGAGAGTTGGGGAGAGAGAGGGACACAAAACCTGAGAGACTATTGAATACTTAAAACAAACTGAGTGTTGAAGGGGGAGCGGGAGGGGGAAGAGAGGTGGTGGTAGTGGAGGAGGGCACTTGTGGGGAAGAGCACTGGGTGTTATATGGAAATCAATTTGACAATAAACTATTTTTAAAAAGTAAGTAAAATAAAATAAAAGAAAGAAAGAAATCAACCACAAGAAAAAATTTGGAAAGCTCCCAAATATATGAAGGTTTAGGAACGTCCTACTAAAGAATGAATGGGATAAACAAGAAATTAAAAATTACATTTAAAAATGCATATATTCCAATGAAAATGAAAATACAACAGTCCAAACACTTAGGGATGGAGCAAAGGCATTTTCCCAAGAGGAAAATACATTGCAATTCAGACCTGTCTCAAGAAGCAAGAAAGGTCCCAAATATGCAACCTAACCTTACACCGAAAGAAGCTAGAAAAGCAGCAGCAAATAAACCCCAAAGCCAGCATAAGGGAAATAATAAAGATATAGAATCCAAACAAATAAACAAACAAACAGTAGAATAGACCAATGAAACTAAGAGCTAGTTTTTGAAAGAATAAACAAAATTGATAAACCCCTAGCCAGACTTCTCAAAAAGAAGAGTGAGAGGAACCAAATAGATAAAATCACTAATGAAAGAGGAGAGATCACAACCAACACCACAGAAATACAAAGAATTGTAAGAGAATACTGTGAAAAGTGATATGCCAACAAACTGGAAGAAATGGAGAAATTCCTAGACATTCACATACCTTAAATGGGAAGAAATAGAAAATTTGAACAGACCCATGACCAGCAAAGAAATTTAATCAATTATCCAAAATCTCCCAAGAAATAAGAGTCCTTGACCAGAAATTGAAGACACAAAGAGATGGACAAACATCTCATGCTTATGGTTTGAAAGAACAAATATTGTTAAAATGTTGATACTATACACAGCAATCTACACATTCAATTCAATCCCTATCAAAATACCACCAGTATTCTTTACAGAGCTAGAACAAACAATCCCAAAGTTTGTATGGAAGCACACACACACACAAAAGACCTGAATAGCCAAAGTAATGTCAAAAAAGAAAACCAAAGCTGGAGGCATCACAATCCCAAACTTTAACCTGTATTACAAAGCTGTAATCATCAGCTGTATGGTATTGGCACAAAGACAGACTCATAGATCAATGGAATAGAATAAAGAACACAGAAATAGACCTACAAATATAGGGTCAACTAATTTTTGACAAAGCAAGAAAGAATACTCAATGGAAAAAAGACTGCCTCTTTAGCAAATAGTGCTGGGATAAATGGACAACAACATGCAGAAGAATGAAACTGTACCACTTTCTTACACCATACATAAAAATAAACTCAATGGATGAAAGAACAAAATGTGAGACACGGAACCATCAAAATCCTAGAGGAGAAAACAGGCAGCAACCTAGACCTAGGTTACAGCAACTTCTTACTTGAAATCTTTCCAGAGGCAAGGGGAACAATAGCAAAAATGAACTGTTGGGACCTCATCGAGATAAAAAGCTTCTGCACAGCAAAGGAAACAATCAACAAAACTAACAAGCAACCAACAGAATGGGAGAAGATATTTGCAAATGACATATCGGATAAAGGGTTAGTATCCAAAATCTATAAAGAACTTACCAAACTCAACACCCAAAAAAACAAATCATCCAGTAAAGAAATGGGCAAATGGTATTAATAGACACTTTCCCAAAAAAGACATCCAGATTGCTAACAGACACATGAAACGATGCTCAACATCACTCATCATCAGGGAAATACAAATCAAAACCACAATGAGATACCACCTCACACTGGTCAGAATGGCTAAAATTAACAACTCAGGAAACAACAGATGTTTGAGAGGATGTAGAGGAAGGGTAACCCTCTTGCCCTGTTAGTGGGAATGGAAACTGATGCAGTCACTGGAAAACAGTATGGAAGTTCTTCAAAAAATTAAAAACAGAACTGCCCTACGACCAAAGAATTATACTACTAAGAACTTATCCAAAGGGTACAAAAATGATGATTTGAAGGGGCATATGCACCCTAATGTTTATAGCAGAGCTATCAACAATAGCCAAATTATGGAAAGAGCTAAAATATCCATCAACTGATGAATGGATAAAAAATGTGGTACACATATAAGATGGAATACTAATCAGCAATGAAAAAATGAAATCTTGCCATTTGCAACAACATGGATAGAACTGGAGGGTATTATGGTAAAAGGAATGTCAGTCAGAGAAAGACAGATATCATATGATTTCACTCATATGTGGAATTTGAGAAACTCAACAGATGAACATAGGAGAAAGGAAGGAAATATAAGCTAAAAGCAGTAAGGGAGGCAGACTGTAAGAGACTCTTAAATACAGAAAACAAACTGAGGGTTGCTGGAAGTGTGGGGATGGAGAGTGGATTAAATCGGTGACAGGCATTAAGGAGGACACTTTTCAGGATGAGCACTGGGTGTCACATGTAAGAAATGAATCACTGGGTTCTACTCCTGAAGCTAAGACTACACTGTGTGTTAACTAACTTGAATATTTAAAAAAAGGAATCTCACTTAGGAGGAAAACTTCATTAGCATTGAATGGGTACATTAGGAGAGAAGGAAGATTTAAAACGAATAACCCAAGCCTCTAGCATTGGTCAATTGATGTTTTGTGTATGGTGAAAAAGACCACTGAAGGAAGGAAGAATTTTTTCAACAAATGATCCTGGAATAATTGTATATTCGTGTATAATAAAATAAAAAAAAACAAAAATTTTCAACCTAAACCTCATATCTTATAGAAAAATTAATTTGAAATGGAAAATAAGTCTAATACAAAATTTTAAACTATAAAACTTAGAAAAACGTAGGATAAAATTTTTGTGACCCAGGGTATGTAGAGTTCTTAGATATAACACCAAACTATGATCCATAAAGGAGAATGCTTGTAAGTTATATTTCATCAAAATTAAAAGTTTGTGCTCTGCAAAAGAAACTGCTAAAAAAATGAAAAGGGGTGAAAAAAACTGCAAAATGAATATCCGACAAAGCCCTCATATCTAAAATATGTAGCAAGTTCTCAAAACTCAACAGTAAGAAAACAACTCCAAAAAAAATCTTTAAAAGACTTCTTCAAAGAGGATATATGAAGGGCTAATTAGCTTTAAAAAGATAGTTGAAATCTTTAGAGAAAAACAAATTAAAAACATGATAAGATACCATTATATACCTATTGGAATGGCTAAAAATAAAAATGTACATTCTGACAATACCAAGTACTGGCAAGGATGTGGAAAGAGTGGAACATACATTGTTTATGGAATTTAAAACGGTACAGTTACTCTGTAAAAAACCGTGGCAGTTTCCTAAAAAGTTAAACACACACTTACCATACAACACAGTGTCGTGGTCTGTTTGGGATGCTGTAACAAAAATACCATAGACTAGGTAATTTAAATATCAAATATTTATTTTCACAGGCTGGAAAGTACAAAAACAATGTGCTGGCAGATTTGGTGTCTAGTAAGAGCTCGCTTCCGGATTCATGGAAGGCTGTCTTCTCATGGTATCTTCACATAGTATAAGAAGTAAGGGAGCTCTCTGAGGTTGCTTTTATTTGCACACTAGTCTTATTTATAAGGGTTCAATTCTCATGACCTGATCATCTCCAAAAGGCTCCACTTCCAAAAGCCATCACAATGGAGATTAGGTGTCTTTTTAAAAAAATTTTTTTAACATTTATTTATTTTTGAAAGACAGAGAGAGACAGATCATGAGCAGGGGAGGGGCAGAGAGAGAGGGACACACAGTATCCAAAACAGGCTCCAGGCTCTGAGCTGCCAGCACAGAGCCTGATGCGGGGCTTGAACCCATAAACTATGAGATCATGACCTGAGCCGAAGCCAGACGCTTAACCGACTGAGCCACCCAGGCACCCCAAGGATTAGGTTTTAATAAATACATTTTGGGGAAAACAAAAATTTAATCTATAGCACCCAGTAACCTCAGCCCTGAATATTTCCTCTAGAAAATTGAAAACATACATCTGCACAAAAATCTGTACAGGAATGTTCATAGGAACATTATTTATCATAGCAATAAAGTGGAAATAATCCAAATGTCTTTCAATAAATGAATAGTTAAACAAACTTTGGTACATCTATGCCATGAAATACTACTCAGCAAGGGATGCCTGAGTGGCTCAGTCGGTTAAGCATCTGACTTTAGCTCAGGTCATGATTTCAGGGTTTTTGAGTTCTAGCACCACATTGGGCTCTGTGCTAACAGCTTGGAGCCTAGAGCTTGTTTCAGATTCTGTGTGTGTGCGTCTCTCTCCGCCCCTCCCCCACTTACACTCTGTCTCTCAAAAATAAACAAATATTTAAGAAAAGAGAAAGAAATACTACTTGGAAATAAGATGGAACAAACTATGAGTGTACTATTGATACATTAGTTGTATTTATGCTGAATGAAAAAAACTCAGAAGGTTTTATTCTGCATGATCCATTTATACAGCATTATTGAAAGACAAAAAAAAAACCCCTATAATGATAGAAAACAAATTAGTACTTGTCAGTACAAAAAGATAACTTGTTATGATTGGAAAATGGAACTTACCTGGTTCTTGATTGGGGAAGTAGTCATACAAACCAATGTATGTGTTAAAATCATAGAACTCTACAGCAAAAAAGTTGATTTTACTGTATGTTCCTTTTTAAAATTAATAGACTTTATTTTTAGAGCATTAGGCTCACAGCAAAATTGATTAGAAAGTACAAAGAGTTCCCATATACTTCCTGTCCCAACACACGCACAACCTCCCTATCAACATTCCACATCTTAGTAGTACATTTGTTCCAATCAATAAATCTACATTAACACATCATTATCAACAAAGTCTGTAATATATATTTGGGTTCACTCTTAATGTTGTCGAGGACAAATATATAATAATGTATACTCACCATTATAGTAGCATTCAGAATAGTTTCACTGCCCTAAAAATCCTCTTTTCTCTGCCTATTTATCCCTCACTTCCTCTAACTCCTGGCAACCACTAACCTTCTTACTCTCTTCATAAGTTTTCCTTTTCTAGGTTGTCGTACAGTTGGAATTATACAGTAGTAGCCTTTTCAAAGTGCCTTCCTCATTCAGTAACAAGTATTTGTGTTTCCTCCATGTCTATTCATGGATTGATATCTCATTTCCTTTTCATGCTATATAATATTCCATTACCTTTCTGTACCTTAGCTTATTTATGCATTTATCTACTAAAAGACATCTTGATTGTTTTCAAGCATTAGACATTATAAATAAAACTGCAATAAACATCTGTGCAGGGTTTTGTATGGACTTAAATTTTCAATTACTGTGGATAAATATGCAACTGCTAGGTCATATGGGTAAATGTATGTTTGGTTTTGTAAGTAACTGCCAAACTTTGTCTTCCAAAGAACTATACCATTTTGCATTCCCAACAACAGTGAAGTAGAGTTCTTGTTGCTCCATATCATTACCAGTATTTAGTGTTGTCAATATTTTGGATTTTGACCATTCTAATAGGTGAGTCGTAATATCTCATTATTGTTATAATTGTCAGTCCCCTAATGCCATATGATGTTGAATATCTCATAGGCTTACTTGCCATCTGTGTATCTTTTTAAATGGGGTGTCTGCTCAGACCTTTTCTAAAAAGTCCAGTATAGTTAACATACAGTCTTATGTTAGTTTCAGGTGTACAAAATAGTGATTCAACAATTCTATACATCACCCAGTGCACACCACAAGTGCATTTCTTAATATCGATCACCTATTAAACCCATCCCCACACTGACTTCCCCTCTGGTAAAAATCAGATTGTTCTCTATAGTTAAGAGTTTGTTTCTTGGTTGGTCTCCTACTCTCTTTTTCCCCCCTTTTTTCATTTTATTTTATTTCTTAAATTCCACTTATCAGTGAAATCATATGGTACTTATTTTTCCCTGATTTATTTCACTTAGCATTATACTCTCTAGCTCCATCCATGTCATTGCATATGGCAAGATTTCATTCTTTTTTTAGTGAAATAATATTCATTGTGTACGTATGTATATATATGTATACAACTTTATTCATCTATCAATGGACATTTAGGCTGCTTCTGTAATTTGACTATTGTAAATAATGCTGCAATAAACATAGGGGTGGGTGCATGTATTATTTTGAATTCATATTTTTGTATTTTTTAAAAAAATATCCAGTACTGCCATTACTGGATCTTGGGGTAGTTCTATTATTAACTATAGAAATTCCATGCTGTTTTCCAGAGTGGCCACACCAGTTTGCATTCCCACCAACAATGCAAGATAGTTCCTTTTTCTCCACATCCTTGTCAACACTTGCTGTTTCTTATTTTAACCATTCTCACAGGTGTAAGGTGATATTTCATTATAGTTTTGATTTGCATTTCCTTGATGGTAAGTAATGATGAACATCCTTTCCAGTGTCTTTTGGCATCTGTAAGCCTTCTTTGGAGCAATGTCTGTTCATGTCTTCTGCCCATTTTTTAATTGGATTATTTGGTTTCTGGGTGTTGGGCTGTATAAGTTCTTTATATGTTTTGGATACTAACCCTTTACCAAATATGCCACTTCCAAAAATCTTCTCTCATTCAGTAGGTTGCCTTCTAGTTTTGCTATTTATTTCCTTCTCTGTGCAGAAGCTTTTTATTTTGATGTAACCCTTATAGTTTATTTTTGTTTTTGTTTCCTTTGCCTTAGGAGAACATATTTTGAAAGATTTGGCTATTACTGATCTCAGAGATATTACTACCTGTACTCTCTTTTAGGATTTTTATGGTTTAATGTCTCATATTTAAGTCTTTAACCATTTTGAATTTATTTTTGCTCATGGTAGAAGAAAGCAGTCCAGTTACATTCTTTTGCACATTACTGTCCAGTTTCCCCAACACCATTTGTTGAAGAGATTGTCTTTTTCCCATTGCATATTCTTTCTTTCTTTGTCAAAGATTAATTGACCACACAATTGGGGGTCATTTCTGCATTTTATAACCTGTTTTAGTGATTTATATGTCTATTTTGGGGCCAATACCATAATGTTTTGATTACTACAACTTTGTAATATAACTTGAAGTCTGGAATTGTGATACCTTCAGCTTTAGTTTTCCTTTTCAAAATTGATTTGTCTATTTATGGTGCTTTGTGGTTTCATATAAATTTGAGGATTGCTCTACTTCTGTGAAAAATGCTGGTGGTATTTTGATAGGGATTGCATTAAATGTGTAGACTGCTTTGGGGACTATAGACATTTTAACAATATTTGTTCTTCCAATCTATGAGCATGGAGTCTTTCCATTTCATTGTGTCATCTTCAATTTCTTTCATCAACGTCTTATAGTTTTCAGAGTACAGGTCTTTCACCTCATTGGTTAGGTTTATTCCCCAGGTATCATATTATTTTTGGTGCAGTTACAGATGAGATTGTTTTCTTAATTTCTCCTTCTGCTGTTTCATTATTGGTGTATAGAAATGCAACAGATTTCTGTACATTGATTTTGTATCTTGTGACTTTACTGAATTCATTTATCAGTTGTAGTTTTTTGATGGAGTCTTTTTGGGTTTTGTATACCTGCAAATAGAGTTTTACTTCTTCCTTGCCAATTTGGATGCCTTTTATTCCTTTTTGTTGTCTGATTGCTACGACTAAGACTTCCAGTACAATATTGAATAAAAGGGGTGAGACTGGACATCCTTGTCTTGCTCTTGAACTTAGAGGGAAAGATCTCAGTTTTTCCCCATTGAGGATGATGTTGGCTGTGGGTCTTTCATATATGGCCTTTATTAAGTTGAGATATGTTCCCTCTAACCTACTTTGCTGATGATTTCTTTCTTTTTTACCATGAATGGATGTTATACTTTCTTGAATGCTTGTTCTACATTTGTGGAGATGATCATATAGCTTTTATCCTTTCTGTTATTGATATGTTATATAACTTCATTGATTTGCAAATATTGAACTACCCTTGCATCCTGGGAATAAATCCCACTTGATCATGGTGAACGATTTGTTTAATGTATTTGTTGAATTTGGTTTGGTGGTATTTTGTTGAGAATATTTGCAACTATGCTCATCAGAGTTATTACCCTGTAGATTTTTCTTGTTGTGTCTTTATCTGGTTTTGGTATTAGGGTGATACTCACCTCATAGAATGAATTTGGAAGTGTTCTTTGTTTTCCTATTTTTTGGAGTAGTTTGAGAAGAATAAGTATTGACTCTTATTTAAATGTTTGTTGGGACGCCTGGGTGGCTCAGTTGGTTAAGCTTCCGACTTCCACTCAGGTCAGATCTCACGCTCATGGGTTCGAGCCCCATGTCAGGCTCTGTGCTGACAGCTAGCTCAGAGTCTGTAGCCTGCTTCCGGTTCTGTGTCTCCTCTCTCTGCCCCTCCCCCTCTCATGCTCTGTCTCAAAAATAAATAAAACATTAAAATTTTTTTGAAAAAAAATATTTGTTAGAGGGGCATTGGGTGACTCAGTCAGTTGGGTGTCTGACTTCAGCTCAGGTCATGATCTCAGGCTAGTGTGTTCAAGCTGCACATCAAGCTCTGTGCTGACAGTTCAGAGCCTGGAGCCTGCTTCAGATTCTGTGTCTCCCTCTCTCTCTGACCCTCCCCAACTCATGCTCTGTCTCTCTCTTTCTATCAAAAATAAATTTTAAAAGACTTTAAAAATAAAAATAATAAAAATAAAAATAAATTATTTCTAGAATTTGCCTGTGAAGCCATCTTGTCCTGGACTTCTGTTTGTTGGGAGTTTTTTGATTACTGATTCAATCTCCTTGATGGTAATCTGTCTGTTCATATTTTCTATTTCTTCCTGTTTCAACTTTGGTAGGTTATGTGTTTTTAGGAATTTATCCATTTGTTCTAGGTTGTCTAATTTGTTGGCATGTAGTTTTTCAGAATATTTTCTTATAATTATTTGTATTTATGTGGTGTTGGTAGTTATTTCTCCTATATCATTTGTGATTTTATTTATTTTATTTTTTTCTTTTTTTCCTTATAAGTCTGGATAGAAGTTTCTCCATTTTATTACTTTTTTCAAAGAACCAGCTCCTGGTTCCATCAATCTGTTTTATTGTTTTATTTAGTTTTTATATCTATATTTCTATATTATTTCTGCTTTAATTTTTATTATTTCCTTCCATCTACTGATTTGGGGTTTAGTTTATTGTTATTTTCCTAGCTCCCTTAGGTGTAAGGTTAGGTTTTTTATTTAAGCTTTTTCTCACGTCTTGAATTAGGCCTGTATTGCTATAAACTTCCCTCTAAAACTGGTTTTGCTGCATCCAAAAGGTACTGTACTGTTGTGTTTTCATTTACAATTTTTTCCGTGTAATTTTTTTTTCTTATTTTATTTCCTTGTTGACCCACTCGTTGTTTCATAGCATGTTACTTCACCTTTATATATCTGTGGTCTTTCCAGATTTCTTTGTGGTTGATTGCTAGTTTCATAGCATTGTGATCAGAAAAGATGGATGGTATGACTTTGATCTTTTTAAATTTGTTAGGGGCTTGTTTTATGTGCTAATATGTGATATATTCTAAAGAATGTTCCATATGCATTTGAAAATAATGTGTGTTCTGCTATTTTACCATGGAATGTTCTGTTAAATTTATCTGATCCAGTGTGTCACTCAAAGACAGTGTGTCACTCAAAGCCACTGTTTCCTCTTGATTTTCTGTTTGGGTGATCTGTCCATTGATGTAAGTGATATGTTAAAGTCCCTTACTATTATTGTATTACTATTGATTAGTTTCTTTATGTTTGTTATTAACTGTTTTATGTATTTGAGTGCTTCATGTTGGGTGCTTATATATTTACAATTGTTATGACTTCTGGTTGGATTGTCCTCTTTATTATTATGTAGTATCCTACTTTTTCTCTTTTTCGCAGACTTTGTTTTAAAGTCTATTTTGTCCAATATAGTATTGCTACTTCAGCTTTTTTTTTTTTGATATCTATTTACATGGTAAATGTTCCTTCATCCCCTCACATTCAATCTGCAGATACTGTTAGGTCTTAAATAAATTTTTTGTAGGAAGCATATAGATGGGACTTTTTTTTTTAAAATCCATCCTGTCATCCTATGTGTTTTAATTGAAGAGTTTAGTCCATTTACCTTCAAAGTAATTATTAAATAGATACATATTTACTGTCATTTGTTAGTGTTTTGGGGGGATAGGTGTTGTAGTTTTTCCCTGCTCCTTCTGTTTTATTGTCCTTCATGGTTTGCTGATTTCTGTAGTTATATTGTTATGCCCAAGATTTCATTATCATCCCCAAAACCAGAGACCACTGGGGAGACCGAGTCATGCATGCAAAAGCAAAGGGCTTTATTATTACTATGGGCTTAGGCTGGCCGGACCTAAACTCGGGCTCACAGACTTTACCAGTGCAGTGGATCCATGCTG
The DNA here is from genome assembly GCA_004023845.1 of Helogale parvula. Lineage (NCBI taxonomy): Eukaryota > Metazoa > Chordata > Mammalia > Carnivora > Herpestidae > Helogale > Helogale parvula. The sequence continues at coordinate 22,654 of PJEM01007361.1, forward strand.
AGAGCCCTGAACAAAGGCGGGGGAGGGCCTTTATGGGCTTGGAAAGGGGGAGTCACAGGAAATTGTGATACAGGTATAGTGATCCAATCATTATTGTACAATATTGTGGACAGCAGGTTTAACCATTCACATTGCCTAGAGTATGTGTTACTTTTGGCGGGACCCAATCACGACATTTAGAGTGTTAACCAATTACAGGGTGGACCCAGGACCCAGGACCCTCATGTAGGGTGTAACTAGCCTTCTAGGCCTGCCCTTAGAAATGTTAAGGGTGTTAGCTGGCCTTTCCTGGTTGGGTGTTACAAGGGTGGTCCCTCCTGCCTTGGGCAATGTGTGCCGTTCTATTGTCTAATGATTCTGAGAAACTGACACTTAGACCTTCAAGGTCAGAGGGAAACTTGAAGCCTGTCATAGAGTCAATTTGATTCAGACCTGCATCCTTACAATATACTTGGATTTCTTACTCTTTAGTTTTTGTATATCTATTACTGGTTTTTGATTTGTGGTTTCCATTCAGCTTATATATAACATTTTCTGCAAATAGTAGTCTATATTAAGCTGATGGTCACTTAATTTTGAATTCATTCTTTACTTCTCTCCCTTGCATGCTTCAGTTACTTGGTATCATACCATGGCATCCTTTTCTTTTCTACTTTTCTTAACAGATTTTTACAGATATTCTAATTTTTTCCCCTTACTCTTACTTATGGTTTTTGTTTTCCACTCACAGAGTCTCCCTTAACATTTCTTGTAGGCTGATTTAGTAGTCATAAAGTCTTTTAACTTTTATTTATATAAGAAACTCTTTATCTCTTCTTCATTTTTTCCCCAATCATTATTTTCCTTTATACTTTATTGTCAAGTTAGTTTCCATATAATGCCCAGTGCTCATTCCCCCTTCTCCATGCTAATCACCCCCTTCCCCGCCCCCCTTCCCTGTCACCCCTCAGTTTGTTCTCAGTATTCAAGAGTCCCTCATGGTTTGCCTCCCTCCCTCTCCCCAACTATTTTCCCCTGTCCCGTCCCCCATGGTCCTATGTTAATTTTCTCCTGTTACACTTATGAGTGAATACATATGGTATCTGTCCTTCTCTGCCTGACTTATTTTGCTTAGCATAAACCCTTGAATTCCATCCACGTTGCTACAAATGGCCAGATTTCATTCTTTCTCATTGCCATGTAGTATTCCATTGTATATATATACACCACATCTTCTTGATCCATTAGTCAGTTGATGGACATTTAGGCTCTTTCCATGATTTGGCTATTGCTGAAGGTACTGCTATGAACATTGAGGTACATGTGCCCCTTTGCATCAGCACTTCTGTATCCCATGGGTAAATCCCTAGCAGTGCTATTGCTGGGTCATAGGGGAGTTCTAGTGTTAATTTTTTGAGGAACCTCCACACTGTTTTCCAGAGCGGCTGCACCAGTTTACATTGCCACCAAGAGAGTAGGAGGGCACCCATTTCTCCACATCCTCTCCAGCATCTATAGTCTCCTGATTTATTCATTTTAGCCACTCTGACCTGCATGAGGTGGTATCTCAGTTTGGTTTGGATTTGTATCTCCCCAGTGATGAGTGACACTGAGCATCAATTCATGTGCCTGTTGACCATCTGGATGTCCTCTTTGGAGAAGTGTGTGTTCATGTCTTCTGCACATTTCTTCACTGTGTTATTCATTTTTCGGGTGTGGAGATTGGTGAATTCCTTGTAGATTTTAGATACTAGCCCTTAATCCGATATGTTCTTTGCAACTATCTTTTCCCATTCCATTGGTTGTCTATTAGGGTTTTTTTAAATTGTTTCTTTGCAATGCAGAAGCTTTTTATCTTGATGAGGTCCCAATAGTTAATTTTTGCTCTTGATTCCCTTGCCTTTGGGGATGTGTCGAGTAGAAAATTGCTGCAGTTGAGGTCAAGGAGGTTGTTTCCTGCTTTCTCCTCTAGGGTTTTTGCCAAAAGCCTGCTCTGGCTGGCCCAGGGCTCCCTGAAGGAGTAGCAGCAGACGGGAAAGAGATTCACGCAGTTTCTTACTTGGTCCAGCCTGGCATCGTCTTATCCTCCTTTCATCTCCTATCTTGCCAGGTTTAGGGCCTTTATTTATAGACTTATGACATCAAAAAGTGGAATTTTTACAAATAATTCTCAGTGATAAAGATGCTTTGAAAAGGGTGCAGAAACAGGTTTTACAGAGGCATCTCTTCAGAACTATTCTAATTACAATGAGGTAACTTACACATCATAGGATAACAGAATATTCTCAGTGAAAAGCAGATAACATACACATTTGTTTGAACCGGTAGTAAATCTTACAACTAAGAAGATAGCAGGATGTTTTCAGTGAGAAGCAGATAGCAAACACATTTTTTAACAATGATGCTAAAATTCAGGCAGAAACAGGGCTAGGAGGCATTCTATTTGGCTCACAAGAGGAAGAATACATTCGTGATGGTTAGTAAGTAAACCTTTTGTCAACCTTGTTCTTTGAGGTTGAAGGTGTAAGCCCCATAGACGCCCTAGAAGAGCAGGCCTTTGTATATGAGTTTAGGTTGTAACTACTCTTACCTATCCTCACAATGGGCACCAAATTAGCATATGTATGCGCAGTAACTTATGCCTGGCTCTTGTTTGTTTCTTATTCCTAAGTTAGGCTTTTTATCTCCGGGCCAGGGTAAACATTATCTTTTAACCCCCTTAATTTTCATGTCTTTAGTTTGTGAAGCTCAATAGAAGAGCCTTTCTACAAACATCTGCAGTGCTTTGTTTAACTTCCTCTTTATAGAGGTGGGAAAATGCTTCTTCCCATGAGGTATCTGGGGAATATCGGTCTGATTTGGAACATTGTGAGACCTAATCAATAGCAACAGGCTTAATTTTACATGAGCAATCAGTTAACAGGAGATGCCAGCTTCCGTCACCTGTGGCAGGAGCTGTGCTACATCTACCATTTCCTTACTGTGACTGTGTCATCCAGCAAGGCCGGTGCGGCTCCCAGCAGGTTTTGATGGTTTCCTGTCTCACATTCAGGTCCTTTATCAATTTTGAGTTTATTTTTGTGTATGGTGTAAGAAAGTGGTCTAGTTTCATTCTTCTGCATGTTGTCCAGTTCTCCCAGCACCACCTGTTAAAGAGGCTGTCTTTTTTCCATTGGATACTCTTTCCTACTTTGTCAAAGATTAATTGGCCATACATTTGTGTGTCCAATTCTGGGTTGTTTATTCTATTCCATTGGTCTATGTGTTTGTTTTGTGCCAAATAGGGTGGAGGCAGTACTGATGGAAGAGCATATACAAAGAGTGAAGTGACAAGGGTTTGAAGGAAACGAAATTGAACATTGACTTAGTAGAGCTTATTCAGAGAATGAAAGAGGAGAATATGGTAGAAGGCAAGGAGAAAAAAAAGGAAGATAATGTTACCCAAAGAAACTATATAGACTCCTTATTCCAGAGAGAGAGAAAGAAAGGAAGATAGTCACAGAGGTGTCAAGAGATTGCATCAAGAGAATAGATTAAATGTGACTGTTTAAGGGAACCAATGACCAGAGTGCCCAGTGCAGCAGAGGGGAGAGATAAGAATGAGATAAGGGAAAATATATATGAATAGCAAGAATTGATCTAGTGTTAATCACGGCAATGCTTCAATGTTGGTCTTGTCCGTCCCAGGCTCTGGTGGAAAAAAAAAAAAAAAGGTAGCTCTCCAGCGTGGATGGGCATGGTTTGGTGTAGGCAGGTCTCACCTCCACTGCAGGTCCTGCGGCCTACTCCCTAAGGCTCCACCTTGGTGGTTGTGGGGAGAAAAATTGTATTCCCCAAACCCTGCCTCATTTCCAGATCTTAGTCTGTGCACTTTAATGATACCGCCCGAAATGTATTCTTGCAGGCCAGGTGGCTTCCTAGTCGGGGTCGAGTAAAGGGAGTAGGGGAGCAGTTTGTCCTAGCCCCACCTATCATCTGGGCATCTAGCCGAAGGAAAGCACCACAGCTGGAGAAATGATCTCTCTCCAAACGCCCTGCAGTTATAGATGAGATAGTAAGATCCTTCTCTGTCCTAGGCCGAGGTTTCCCTCTTCTCCAGAGACAGTTCTATGAGCGGTTTCAGCCTCTCTTTCTCTTCCCCTCATCTCTCCGCAGCTCTCTCCAGAGAGGGCTCCCTTTCCTCTGTGCCTCTGGGTCCCAGCCTTTTTTTATTTTCCCCAATTCGCAATGATGCAACTGTGAGGCTGTCTTCATAGTGGACTCTCTCTCTTTTCCTCCCAGACTATTGCGGTTCCATGTCTTATGGCTTTAGTTTTTCTTTGTTTGAGAGATGTGGGTGGGCAGAAAAGTATGGGACTCCCTAGTTCTCCGCCATCTTGTCTCCTCTCTTTATCTCTTCTTCTATTCTGAATGATAGTCTTTCTGGAAAAAGTATTCTTTGCTGAAGATTTATCCCTTTCACATTTCATGCCACTCCCTTCTGGCCCACAAAGTTTCTCCTGAAAAATCTGTTGATAGCTTTATGTGGTTTCCTTACTGTCTTCT
>PJEM01007361.1:27277-96852 GCA_004023845.1 Helogale parvula
TATAATGTGAAAGTTACTATGCTTGATGGAGTCATTGAGTTCTCTATGTCTGCTCTCAGTACGCAGTATTTGTTTGTCTCTCAAGATTGTTAAGCTTGATTGCTTTCCATTACTCCATCCTGCAGGTCATCAGTACATTCCTCTCCTTCCTGTAGCCTACTATTTATTCCAACTATTATATTTTTAATTTCATTTATTTCGTTCTTTGTCTCTGATGTTATTTTTTTATCTCTCTGTCAAGGGTCTCACTGATGTCCTCCACCCTCTTCTGAAGTCCAGTATGTGTACAATCATTACTTTAAATTCTGTATCAGGCATAATACTTATTTCTTCTTCACTTAGATCTTCTGTTATGATTTTTGTCATATTCTTTTTTGGGACCTACTTCTCTCTCCTCATTTTGTCTACATCTCTGTGTCTGATTCTCTGTGTTATTCAGCTATGTCTTCTGCTCTTGAAAGTATTGCCTTTATGAAAAAGAGATCCTATAATGTCCTGCAATGCAGTGTTTGCTGTTCACCAGAGCCTGGCACTTCAGGGGTCTCCTATGTGTGTTGCTTGCATCCTGCTTTTGTGACTGAGTCACTTTTCCTTTCAGTCCAGACATAAGCACTGAATCTTTTCCTGTTATGGGCTGTGCTTGCTCTCTGTGATATTTAGTGAGATCTAGGTAGGCTGGCTCTGAGGTGGCAAGACCCCAAAATGGCTCAGGGGCAGGGCAGTGGTATCAGTAAAATTGGCACTGAGCTAGCCAGATATCCCACACCCAGGTGGCCACTGGGGGGCACAGCACATGGGAGTGGTGGTAGTGGCCAGGGGTGTATGGGATCTGTGTGGGCAGCAGCTGGGCATGGTGCACACAAGACATTATCAAAACTTGCACTGAGCTAGTTTTAGTCCTTGACTGATTCCCTAAAGTGCAGTGACAGCCAGGGGCATGGTGTGCAGCAGCAGTGGTGGCCAGAGGTGTGCAGATCTCTGTGACACAGTAGCTGATGCAGTACACGACATATGTGCAGCTGGCAGTGAGACCTGGCACCTGATTTCTGTGTGCATAGAGGCTGGATGTGGAGAACAGTGGCTGAGACACACAGTGTCTATGCACATGGTGGGGGGGGGGGAAGGGTGTGTGCAGCATTAGCAAAATTTGTATTGAGCCACTAGACCTGGACCAGATCCCCTGAAGGGTGGTGGCCATAGGGGTGTGGCATGCAGAGACAGTGGTTGGACTGGGCATGCACAGTTTTAACAAAAATTGCACTGTGCCAAGGACTGAGGCCACCAGGCTTAGAGTGTGCGAGTCCTCAGGAGAAGTCATGGGCGGGTAGGGCACATTGCTAGCAGGTTAGGTAGCAAGGTTCTGTACAGCCTCACCTCCCACAGGTGGGTCTGTGTTCATGCTGGAGGGAAGGGGAAAAAAATGACAGCTGCCTGCTCCTTTGTTCCCAGAGAGGTCCTCCAAGATGCTTTGAAAACAGTATAAACACATTTCCCTCTCATTGTGCAAGCTGTCACTTCTATGTTGCCTCTCCTCAGGCTGTTGTCTCTTTAAGGTCAGGGATTTGGCTACCACTTACCCAGTTTTGACCCAGTACTGAGTTGGCTGACTCTTAAAGTTCCAGGCTCCAAGTTCCACTGGTTATACAAATTCACTGAATTCAGCCTCTCTGATTTGCAAGGCCAGACATTATGGTGATTCATTTTCCCTGTGTGAGCTCCCTGGTGCTTTCTCCTCTCCAAGACCACAGCCTCCTCTCTGTGGGAAGCTCCTGACCCCCATTTCTTCCCTTACTAACCTCTCTGATGTGGCTTCTTCTCTACATTTAGTTGTGGAGTGTGTTCTACCAGTCTTTGGATTACTCTCTAGTTTATTTATTTGGATGTGAGTGATATCTAGTTGTAAATGTGGGAGGAGATGAGCTTAGGATCCTTCTACTCAGACATCTTCCCAAGCCTCTCCTGCTCAGATCCTTTGCTTACTCTTTAATTGGATTGTTTGTTTTCTTATTGTGATGTTTTAAGAGATTTTGTGTATTTTAGGTAATAGATCTTTATTAGATGTATCTGACAAATATTTTAAATATTTCCTACAGGTCTGTGACTTATCTTCTCATTCTCTTAGCACTATTTTTCATGGAGTAGAATTTTTTAATTCTAACGAAGTCCAGTTTATCAATTGTTTCTTTCATGTATCATGTCTTTAGTGTTGTATCTAAAAACTCATAGGTATATTCAATGTCATTTAGGTTTTCTCTGATATTTATTTGTAAGAGTGTTATAGTTTTGCATTTTACACTTAGATCTATGATCCATTTTGATATATTCTTGAGAAGGGTGTAATATCCATGCATAGACTTTTTTTCACATGGGTGTCCAGTTGTTCCAGCACAATTTGTTGAAAATCATATCTTTGTTCCATTGTATTTCCTTTTCACCTTTGACAAAAATTAGTTGACTATATTTGTGTTAGTCTATTCTTGAGCCCTCCATTCTCTTCCATTGATCTATTTGTCTATTCTTTCACCAATACCACACTGTCTTAATTGGTGTAACTTTATGTAAGTCTTAGAGTCTGGTACTATCAGTCCTCCAACTCTGTTCGTCAATACTGAGTTGGTTAGTCTGGCTTCTTCTTCCTTTCCATATAAATTTTGTAATCAGTTTGTCTCTATCCACAAAATAACTTGCTGGAATTTTAAATAGGATTCCATTCAATCTACAGATCAAGTTGGAAAAAACTGATATCTTGACAATATTCAGTCTTCCTATCCTTCCTATTCCTATAAACATGGAGTGAATATGTTTGCATTCATTTAGTTTTTCTGTGTTTTCTTTCTTAGATCTTGTAAGACTTGATCTTGTACATATTTTGTTAGGTTTATAAAAAAGTATTTAATTTTTTGTGCTACTGTAAATATTACTGTGTTTTGTATTTCAAATTCCACTTGTTCTTTACTGGTATAAAGAAAAATAATTGACTTTTGTATATTAACCTTGTATACTGCAACCTTGCTATAATTATTCATTAGTTCTCAGAGGTTTTATTTTGTCAATTCTTTCAGGTTTTCAGCATAAATAATAATTTCATTTGTGAACAAACACAGTTTTGTGTCTTCCTTCCTGACCTGTATACCTTTCATTTCTTTTTCTGGTCTTATTGCATTAAGGAGGACTTCCAGTACAATGTTGAAAGCAGTGGTAAGAGAGACACCCTTGCCTCATTCTTGATCTTAATGGGAAATGTTCAAGTTTTTCAGCAATATGTATGATGTTAACTATAGGTTTCTGTAGATGTTCTTTATCAAGTTGGAGAAGTTTCCCTCTAATACTAGTTTGCTGAGTTTTATCATGAAAAGTGTTGAAATTTTGTCAAATGGTTTTCTGCATCTATTGATATGATCTTGCAAATGGCCTTTTTTAGCCTGTTGATCTGATAGATTACATTAGTTGATTTTTGAGTGTTAAATAAACCTTGCATACTTGGGATGAATCTCAGGTAGTCAAATTACCTTTCTCTTGCTTCTTGCAAAATTATCTCTTTGTCATTAACTCTTCACAATTCGATTATAATGTGTCACAATAATTTGTTGATTGATTTTACTTGGGGCCCTTTGGGCTTCCTGTGTCTGGATGTCTTTACCTTTCTCAAGATTTGGGGAAATTTTTGGTCACTGTTTCTTTAAATAAGTTTTTTGTCCCCTTCCCCCTCTTCCTTAAGCTTCTAGGACCACTGTAATGTCTATTTATGTTTACTCAAATGTGCACCATAGGTCCCATAGTCTTTCTGCATTTTGTTCTTGTTCCCTTAACTGGCTAATTTCAAATAACCTGTTCTTGAGCACACCAACTATCTCTTCTGCATGATTAAGTCTGCTGTTGAAGCTCTTTATTAATTGTTTCAGTTCTGTCATTGTGTTTTTCACCTCCAGGATTTCTGTTTGGCTCTTTCTTATGACTTTAGTTTCTTTATTAAACTTCCCATTTTGCTCATTGTTGTTCTCCTGATTTTGATTAGTTGTCTGTGTTCTCTTGCATCTCAATGAGCTTCTTTAAAATGATTATTTTTATTTCTTTGTCAGGCAATTCATAGATCTTCATTTCTTTGGGTTGGTTACTGGAGCTTTATTAATTTCTTTTGGTGGTGTCATGTTTGCTTGATTCTTCATAATCCACGTAGCCTTGTGTTGGTATATGTGCATTTGAAAGCGCAAACATTTATTCTAGATTTTACAGACTGATTTCAGGAGGTAAAGGAGGTAAAGATCTTCTCCCGTCAGGTACCTAGGTTGATGATACTGTCTCCAGAATAACACAGAAGTGGAGTTGAAACTAGGTCATGGGCTGAGCTGGGTCCTCACTGGGGTCCGTGGTTGTCAGACCTGTTACCAGGACCTTGGGAAGGCATGGATTCTGTCTGCCTCCTGTGTGGACAGGACTGCCTCTGAGACCTTGGTCATTAGGGCTTGCACTGGAAGAAGGGTCTGCTCCTGGGTCCAGAGATAGCAAGTCCATTACCAGGTATGCATATGAATGTGGTTCCTATTGAGTCCCTGGGAGGGCTCCTTGCAGGTCACTGGGCCTTTCCCTGAGTGGGAAGAAATGTCCCTGGGCTCATGCTGAGAAGAAATTGAGCTGAATTATAGGGTCCACAGCTGGGACCAGGCTTGCCTTCAGGGGAATGGGCTAGCATGCCTCCTACAAGATTCCTGCAATCAGGACTGCCTCCAAACTGCAGTGGGAATCAAGACAGATCACAGGACTGTTTCAGGACCAACAGTCAGTCCAAGATCAGCAGGCTCTCCTCCTGCTGGGGCACAAAGGAGTGCATCTTTTTCCAGGTCCCTGGGTAGGCAGGTCCACTTCAAAATGGTAGCAGTCCCTAAAGTTGGGTTACGGGAACACTTCAAGATTTGCAGTCATACTGAAGTCAGTAGGCCTATCTCTGAAGACATGGATGGATATATCCCTCCCAAACTCTGGGTAGGAAGGAGTAGCAGCTAGTAGGAGCTGGGACTGCGTCACAGGCCACTTTCAGAGTCTATACCCAGGACCAAGGTGAATGGTTCTGTTACCCAGGGCACAGGCAGGCAGGTTGTCCGGGTAACAAGATGAAGGCCAAATGGGGGTATAGTCAAGATGACAAGGTGGGTAGGGCTGTTTCTGGATATGTAGCTTGGTCCATGGTCAGTGAGCCTACTATCTGGGCAGAGTCTTACCTTCTCAAAACAGCCCTCCTTGGTTGTGGGCTCCAGTGGGGGTTTCATAATCTCCTACTTGGATCCCAAAGCTCTCATGAAGACTTTTTTCCATGGGTGGCTGCCAAATTTTTGTTGTTGAGGAGGGATATGAGAAGGAGAGCTTCTACTCTGTCATCCTGTTGACATCACTCTGCCTTTTGTGGTTTAATTGAGAAATTTCTATGATTCCTCACTCTCCTTTCTTAGCATATCAATTATACAGTACTTCCCCTTTTAGCCTTTTTTTAAATGGTTGCACTAGAGTTTGCAATATACATTTAAAACTAATAGAAATACATTTTCAAATCACACTATATCACTTCATGAGTAGTGCAATTACCTTAAAATAACAAAGTATTCCTAATTCTTCCCTCTTACCCCTTCATCATTGATGTTACTCATTTTATTTGTATGTGTATACACCTAACCATATATTTATACATATAAGATATATACAAGCATAAATAATCAAATACATTGTTGCTATTATTTAAAAACTGGTATCTGTTATATCAATAAAGAATAAGGAAAATAAGAGTTTCATTTTACCTTCACTTATTCCTTCTTCAACATTCCTCCCTTCTTTATATAGATCCAAGTTTCTGGCTGTATCATTTTTCTTCTCTCTGAAGGATATCTTTTAACATTTCTTACAAGACAGGTGTCCTGGCAAAAACTTCCTTCAATTTGTGTTTGCTGATAAAGTATTTGTCCTTAACTTTGAAGAATAGTTTCACAGAGTACAGAATTTTAAGTTAGTGGGGGATTTTTCATCTCAACAATAAATATTTCACCTTATGTTATTCTAATTAATTTTATTTGTTTTTAAGTTTTTATCTGAATTACAGTTAGTTCATTCAGTGCAATATTAATTTCAGGTGTACAATATAGTGATTCAACACTTCTATACAATACCCAGTGTTCATCACAACAAGTGCACTTCTTAAACCTCATTAGTTATTTCACCCATACCTACCCACCTCCCCTCTGGTTATCATCAGTTTGTTCACTATATTAAGAGTCTGTTTCTTGAAATATAGCTCACTCCCTCTTTTTTCCCCTTTGTTCATTTGTTTCTTAAATCCCACATATGAGTGAAATCGTATGGTTTATTTCTTTCACTGATTTATTTTGCTTGGCACAATACTCTGGCTCCATTCGCATCATTGCAAATGGCAAGAATTCATTCTTTTTTATGGTTGAGTAATATTCCATTGTATAAATAGACCACATCTTATTTATTCATTCATCAAGTGATGGGCATTTGGATATTTCATTTTCATATTTTGGCTATTGTTGCTAATGTTGCCAGAAACATCAGGGTGCATGTATCCCTTTAAATCAGTATTTTTCTGTCCTTTGGTAAAATGCCTAGTAATGCAATTGCTGGATAGTAGGGTAGTTCTATTTTTTAATTTTTTAAGGATCCTCCATGCCATTTTCCAGAGTGGCTGGACCATATTGCATTATGATCAACAGTTTAAGAAGGTTTCCCTGTCTCCACATCCTCACCAACACCTGTTGTTTCCTGGTTTGTTAATTTTAACCATTCTGACTGGTTTGAGATGATATTGCAATTTTGACTTGGGTTCCCCAGATGATGAGTGATGTTGAACATCTTTTCATGTGTCTATTAGCCATCTGGATGTCTTCTTTGGAAAAATGTCTATTCATGTCTTCTGCCCATTTATTAATTGGATTGTTTTTTGGTTGTTGAGTTTTGTAAGTTCTTAATATATTTTGGATACTAATCTTTTACCAAATGTCACTTCCAAATATCTTCTACTCCAAAGGTTGACTTTTAATTGTGCTGATTATTTCTTTCACTGTACAGAGGTTTTTTTACTTTGATGAAACCTCTATCATTTCATTTTGTTTTTGTTTCCCTTGCCTCAGGAGACATATATAGTAAGAAGTTGCTACAGTAAGAAGATTTCAAAGAGGTTATTGCCTGTGTTTTCCTCTAGGATTTTTATTATTTTAGGTCCCTCAACTAGGTCTTTAGTCCATCTTGAAAGTATTTTGTGTATGGTGTAAGAAAGTGGTCCAGGTTCACTCTTTTGCATGTTGTTGTCCGATTTTCCCAACATCATTTGTTGAAGAGACTGGTTTTTTTTTCCACTTCACATTCTTTCCTTTCTTTCCTGCTTTGTTGAAGATTAGTTGTAGGTTCATTTCTGGGTTTTCTTTTCTTTTTTCTTTTTAATAGTTTATTGCCAAGTTGATTTCCATATAACACCCAGTGTTCCTCAGCTCCGTAACCCAGGAATAAATCCCACTTGATCATGATGGATAATTCTTTTTATATGCTGTTGTATTCGATTTGCTAGTATCTTGGTGAGTATTTTTGCATGTGTATTCTTTAAGGATATTGGCCTGTAGTTCTCTTTTTTGTTGGGTCTCTGTCTGGCTTAGGAATCAAAATGATATGTGCTTCATAGAATGAGTCCAGAAGTCTTCCTGCCATCTCTATTTTTTGGAATAACATGAGAAGGATGGGTGTTAACTCTGCTTTAAATGTCTGCTAGAAATCCCCTGGGAATCCATTCAACCCTGGGATTTAAAACATTGGGAGATTTTTGATAACTGATTCTATTTCTTCACTGGTTATGGGTCAGTTCAGATTTTCTATCACTTCCCATTTGAATTTTGGTAGTGCATGTGCATTGAGGAATTTGTCCATTTCTTCTAGATTGTCCAGTTTGTTGGCATATAATTTTTCATAGTAATCTCATGATGATTGCTTGTATTTCTGAGGTATCAGTTGTAACAAATCCATTTTCATTCATGATTTTCTCTATTTGAGTGTTCTCTCTTTTCTTTCTGAGGCCCTAGCTAGAGGCTTATCAATTTTGTTTATCTTTTCAAAAAACCAACTTTTGATTTCATTGATCTGTTCAACTGTTTCTTTGGATTCTATATTGTTTATTTCTTCCCTGGTCTTTATTATTTCTCTTCTTCTGCTGGGTTTGGCGTGAATTTCCACCCCAAATTTGTAATTTCCTTAGATGCTCTGCTAGATTTTGAATTTGCACTCTTAATAGTATGTTGAAATAGGCCGGGATTGCAATAAACTTTCCTCTTAGGACTGCCTTTGCTGCCTCCCAAAGAGTTTGAATTGTTGTATTTTCATTTGTTTCTATATATTTTTAATTCCCTCTCTAATTGCCTGATTCGCCCAATCATTCTTCAGTAGGGTAGTTTTTAACCTCCACATTTTTGGAGGTCTTCGAGACTTCTTCCTGTGGTTGATTTCAAGTTTCATAGCATTGTGATCTGAAAGTGTGCATGGTATGATCTCAATTCATTTATATGTATGGAGGGCTGCTTTATGACCCAATATGTGATCAATCTTGGAGAATGTGCCATGCGCACTGGAGAAGAAAGTGAATTCTCTAGCTTCAGGATGCAGAGTTCTAAATATATCTATCAATTCATCTGTTCCAATGTGTCATACAGGTCCATTGTTTCTTTAGTGATTTTTTGTCTGGTTGACTTATCCATTGTTGTAAGTAGAATATTAAAGTCCCCTGCAATTAGCACATTCTTATCAATAAGATCGTTTCTGTTTGTGATTAATTGTTTTATGTACTTGGGTGCTCCCGAATTTGGCACATAGATGTTTATAATTGTTAGCTCTATCTGATGGAGAGACCCTGTAATTATTATATAATGTCCTTCTTCATCTCTTGTTACTGTCTTTAAGGTCTAGTTTGTCCAATATGAGGAGGGCTACTCCAGCTTTCTTTTGGCTTCCAGTTGCATGGCAGATATTTCTCCATCCCCTTACTTTCAATCTGAAGGTGTCTTAAGGTCTAAGGTGAATCACTTCTAGACAGCAAATAGATGGATTTTGTTTTTTTTATCCATTCTGCTACCCTGTGTCGTTTGATTGGAGCATTCAGTCCATTTACATTTAGTGTTATTATTGAAAAATGTGGGTTTAGATTCATTGTGTTCTCTGTAGAGTTCATTTTTGTATTGATGTCTCTAGTGTCTTATATTCCTTGCTACATTTCTCTCCTAGTGTCCCTCTTAGGATTTCTTGTAAGGCTGGTTTGGTGGTAATTAAGTCTCTCAATTTTTGTTTATTTATCTCTCCTCCTATTTTGAATGACAGGCTCGCTGGATAAAGGATTCTTGGTTGCATATTTTTCTTGTTCATCACATTGAAAATTTCCTGCCATTCCTTTCTGACCTGCCAAGTGTCAGTAGATAGGTCTGTAACCACTCTGATAGTTTTCCCTTTGAATGTTAGAGCCCTTTTATCCCTAGCTGCTTTCAGAATTCTCTTTTTATCCTTATATTTTGCCAGTTTCACTATGATATGTCGTGCTGAAGGTCAGCTCAGGTTATGTCTTAGTAGAGTTCGATATGCCTCTTGCATTTCAATGTCTTTCTCTTTCCCCAGATTGGGGAAATTTTTGTTTATAATTTGATCCAGCACTCCTTCAGGACCTTCTTCTCATTCTTCCTCTTCAGGAAATCCTATGATAGGGACATTGTTCCGTTTGATTGTATCACTCAGGTCTCCAATTCTCCTTTCACGCTCCTGGATCAATTTCTCTCTCTTTTTCTCAGCTTCCTCTTTTGTTATAACTGTGTCTTCTAATTCACCAATTCTCCTCTCTGCTTCTTCAAGTCGTATAGTGGCAGCCTCCATCTTTTTATTCACCTCATTTATAGCCATTTTTTTTAACCGTCACAGCTATTTTGAAGGTTCCTAGTCTTTGTATCTATATCTTCTCTGATGCCTTTTATGCTTTTATCAAGCCCAGCGATTTATTTTATGAAACTCTTTCTAAATTCTTGTTCAGTTATGTTGCTTGTGTCTGTTTTGAGCAGTTCTGTAGCTGTGATTTCTCCCGGAGTCTCTTTAGAGGAGATTTCTTTCGTTTTGTCATTTTGGCTAGCTTTCTGTGTCTTGTCAGTTTTAAAAGTTTGTTCTGCACTGTGCCCCTATTAGTATTTCTCTATTAAAGGAGGCTTTTTGACTGTCTAGGGTCTATCATTTCAGGAGATGTTCTTTTTAATGGTATTTCTTGGTTTCTCTTGTTATGTCTCTGATTAATTTATTTCCCTACTCAGTGATATTTGGGACTTTCCACTATGTGTGCTTTGGCTTGTTTCTTGAGGTAGCCCTGAAAAGGAATACAGACAGACAAACACGCAGGGAACACAAGTATGCAAACGCACTGACAAAACAAGTAAACAAGCAAACCAAAAGGGGAAAGAAAAAAAGGAACAGGAAAGAAAAGAGAGGACTGGAAAGGAAAAATACAAGACATGGGTGGGACAGCGAAAACCAGAGATAAAGGAGAGTCTGAGAGCCTAAAACCTGCAGAGGGTGGAGATAAGAATGAGATAAAGAAAAAAATATCTGGATGGTAAGAGTTGATCTAAGCACAGCAGTGCCTAAATGTTGGTCTTTCCCAGACTCCAGGCGGAAAGGGAGAAAAGAAGGAAATAGGAAAATAGAAAAGAGAAAACAAGGGGAAAAATTTTAAAAACACTTATAAATAATAGAAATAATAAGCAAGAGCACAGCAGCTCTCCAGCGGGTATGGGCGTGGCTTGGTGTAGTTAGTTTGGGTCTCAGGGGCTGCTCTCTGAGGCCCCGCCTTAGTGGATGCAGGGAGAAGAATGGCGACGTCCCAAGCCCCCCTCAGACCATTCGTTGCCAGCCACTCTCTTGAGTCCAACCTCCCCGTGCCAAGGGCGAATCAAATTGTTTTGGTTTTCTAAGTTCCACCAGGTTTCTAAGTCCTAGCCCAAGCACTTTGCAGCTGCCACCACAGTTAAAATGCTCTCGGGCCGGTGGGCGGCTCTCTGGCCAGGATTGAGTAGGGGGATTGTGGAGCCAGTTTTTCCCCTGGCGTCACCTGAAGTAGGCAAGCTGCCGGGCCCAAGGGAGAACAAGCCCACTGAGGGGGATGGATTTCTCTCCCCATGCCCAGTGGCTCTCAGTCCCGGGTGAGGTCTCCCCTCTCCAAGGATCACCCTATGAGCGATTCAGTCTCGTCTTCTCTTCCCCTCATCTCTGCGACTCTCTGCATGGCCGTCCCACGCAGCGCCCTGCACGATACTGTGCTGTCTCTGGTCATATGGCTCTCTGTGGGCCCGGTGCCAAGTTTCTGGGCACTTTCTGTCCTGGCTCTGCTTTGGGACGGAGCTCCCTCCCTCAGAGTCTCTGGTCCCAGTTCGCACTCACTCAGGCGTCCATGAGGCTGTTATCTATAAGGGGTTTGTGCGCGCACCTCTGTTCTTGGAGATCAGAAAGCTGTGGCTTTTAATTCTTCTCAGTTTGATAATTGCAGGGTGGGTGGAGGTAATAGGGCTCCCTACTTCTCTGCCATCTTGCTGCCGTCCCCCTTTGTGGTTTTGATAGGAGTTCTCTATGCTTCCTGGATTTGAATGTGTATTTCCTTCCCTCGATTAAGGAATTTTTCAGCTATTATTTCTTCAAATAAACATTTTGCCCCCTTTTATCTCTTCTTCTTCTGGGATCGTTATGATACAAATGATATTACATTTGATGTAGTCACTGATTTCCCTAAGTGTACTGTCAAGATACATCATTCCTTTTTCTCTCTTTTGTTAAACATAATTATTTTCCGTAATTCTATCTTCTGTATCATTTATTCATTCCTCTATTTCTTCCATCCTTGTGGTCATTGCATCCAGTTGGTTTCACATCTCATATACTGCATTTTTCATTTCTGCCTGATTGTCTTTTAGCTCTTTTATCTCTGCAGTAAGGGTCTCCCTGATGTCTTCCATGCTTTTTCAAACCCAGAGAGTGTCCTCATAATTGTTCCTTTAAATTCTGCATCAGGCATTTCACTTATATCCATCTTAATTAGTACTCTGGCCATGATTCTGTCTTCTTTTTTCTTTTGGCATGAATTCTTCTATTTGGGATTTTGTCTATGTCTCTGTCTTCTATGTGTTAGAAAATCTTGTGCTTTCTGTTCCTGTGAGTAATTGCTTTATGAAGAAGAGATCATAGGGGTGTCTGGGTGGCTCAGTTGGTTAAGTATCCAACTTTGGTTCAAGTCATGGTTTCTCAGTTCGTGGGTTAGAGCCCCACAACAAGTTCTGTGCTGACAGCTCAGAGCTTGAAAGCCTGCTTTGAATTCTGTGTCTCCTTTTCTCTCTGCTTGTCTCCTGCTCATGCTCTCTCTCTCTTTCTCTCTGAAAAATAAAGGAACATTAAAAATTTTTTTATAAAAAGTTTTTTTTTTAAACAAAGGAGAGATAATCAAATGTCCAGGGCCTGGAGCTTCAGGAAGTTTCTCTGGTGTGTGCTGTATGGACTCTGCTGCTGTGTTTTGGCTGCTCTATTTCTCACGTCAACCATCTACAGAGGCTCTCTGCTTTTAATGGACAGCGTTTTTGAACTTTAGCTAGAGTGTGCTGAGTTTAAGTAGGTGTGCTCTGGTCTGCTTGTTAAATGAAACCTGATGCTATTTTCACTATAACTGAAGCACTGCAGAACTCTATGGTCAGTAGACTTGGTTCATGCAGGGGTTCATGCTGGTCTTCTGGGGAAGGAGCTTGCTGCACTGATCCTTAAGCACACTTCCTTGAGAAAAAAAGTACCAGCAGAGTGCAGAGGGGTGGGATCTGGTATAAGCAGATTAGACTGCCAATGTTATTGCTGTGCTGTTTGCCAAATTTGGTTTCTGATGAGGGCAGGAGAGGGAAATGTCACTAGCCATATCCTTAGTCCCCAGAGAGGGGAGCCCATGCTTGCTGCTCTCAGGGAAACCCTCCAGGAAGAGTGAGTAGTTTCCCTTCATGCATACTAGGCATTTTTCAGATCATTGTTTTCACACTGTCTGTGTCTGGATTACCTGCCTGCCTGGAGAAGCGCAGTGCACTCTGGGCTCTACCACAACCAAGCCTGCTGACTTATAAAACTCCAAACTTTAGGGACCTGGCATGGGAGACCCCTGTGCTGGTCTTCTGGGTAAGGGTCTTGCCATGCTTGGAGTAATGCTTATTTGACCCAGAAGGACTGTTGGGCCAGAGCATAGGGGTGTGGGATTTGGAGCAAAGCAGGCTAAACATCTAGCACCTGGGGTGGCTGTCCTCAGAAGGTGTCTCTGCACCTATGCTGAGGAGCAGGGGAGGGAAACGGCACTTGCAGGCTCCTTTGTCTCAAGAGAACTATTGCTACCTCTCACAGATTGACCCCAAGAAGAGGAAACAGTCTCACCCTGTGCACCTTAAGCAACCCTCAGATCATGCTGTCTGCTCTGGGGTTGCTTGCCTGCCTTTTCTCCAGGAGTAGGGCAGCACCCTCAGGTCTCTATCAACCAAGCCCATGGACCTCCAAAACTCTATTCCTTAAGCCCTCCTGATTGCAAAACTCATGAAAATCAGCCCCTCTTGCTTTTCCAGTCAATGGCTTTGGGAAAGTGTTCTCCTTGTGTGTATCCTTGTGAGTTCCACTCTCTCTTGCCTTTCTCCATGATCAGGACTCCCTCCCCTCTACAGCACCCATGATCTGATTCTCCCCCAAACCACATCTCTGCACTTCCTGTCTTACTCTTCTCTCCTTCTAGTTGTGCAGTTTGTTCTATCAGTCCTCAGGTCGATTTCTTGGGTATGCAGAATGATTTGCTAGTTATCTAGCTGTGTTTGAGGGATGAGGCAAGCCTACCATCTTCCTACTACACCACCATCTTAGCTCTCCTCTCCATATATCATTTTTTCTTTATCCACTTATCTACTGATGGACACTTGGGTTACTTTCATATCTTGGCTATTGTAAAAAAAATACTGCAATAAACATAGTGGTGCATATATCTTTTTGATTGATGTTTTCATTTGGGAGGGTCAATAAATACCCAGTAGTGGAATTACTGGATTATATGTAACTCCCTTAGGATTTTTAACTCTCAGACTTGTCACTCTAAGCCTCCAGTAACTCATCAATTACAGTTAAGATTTTCTATCCTGGTACAGGCTTCCACAAAAGTTTCTGCTTATTAGTTTCTACTCTGGTAGGTTGTAATTCCCTGTTTCCACCTGTGTATCTGTCTTTACAGTTTTGGAGACAGCAGACTTCCCAGTGATCTCACTTCTCTAACAGATCTAAAAAGAGCTATTGATTTTTCAGTTTCTTCATCTTTTTACTTGCTAAGATGGTGTGGTGACTTCTAAGCTCCTTATATACTGGACTGGAAACCAGAAGTACTATGTGTTAATTTAAAATATAAAATTTTAAAAAGAAAAATTCTCAGCTGCACTCATAGTCCAATTATGCTTCATTGCCTTTTGCAAATAATGGTGAAAGGCATTATTGAGCTTGAGACAAGAGTTACAAACTTGTAGTGATAGCCAGTAAGCCCTGAATGTGACGTCTGTCCTTGATCACTTGCTATTCAAGTACTTTAGGTACTTTTTCCACTGTTAACTAAACTAGTGGTTCCCAAAAGTCAGTGGCATCAGAACTATTTTGCAATCATTAATACTGGCTCCCAACCCCAGAATTTCTGACTTAGGAGGTCTGAGTTAGGACTGAAGATTTCTTTGTTTTGTATTTCTTTTTTTGGCTCTTTTTTGAGGTTTTGTTTTGTTTTTGGTTTTTTTTTCGGCTTCTCAGCCATTCTGATGCACAGCAAGATTTAAAAACTGTTACTCTAGATCTCTCAAATCTAAAATTCAAATTCCAAGCCTTCAATGTGCATTTCTTTGGTATGACCTGCAGGTGGTGCTGCTGTAGTATCTCAGTATTACTTAAACCAAGAACTAAAAGAAAAAACAAGTTTAGGGAGAAAATTAACATAAATTTAGGGCCCTAGAGCCAACAAGAATAAAAGATCTCATTGTTTAGGTGACAGAACAATAAAGGTTAACTCATACCAGTTATATTACTGATATAAT
The DNA here is from genome assembly GCA_004023845.1 of Helogale parvula. NCBI lineage: Eukaryota > Metazoa > Chordata > Mammalia > Carnivora > Herpestidae > Helogale > Helogale parvula. The sequence goes on from PJEM01007361.1 coordinate 42,409, forward strand.
ACCTTATATTACCCCACCACCACCACCACCAGTGGTTCTGAAATGACGTTTTTAACCCTTCGAACTCAAATGAGGCTATATGTAGGTACTCAGCAGGTTCAGGTTTATAAACACCTGGGCTCCTTTTATAACATTGTCTTCAACCACTGGAGACTTGGCATAACCAGAAATCTTTTCTGTTAATCTTTTACAAAAAACAAAGAACAAAAAGCCAATGCCCATGGAGGAATTTGAAGATTTAATAAATTTCTGCCATAGATTTTATATGTGGATACTTATGTCTGGGCTCCTGATTCAGAATGTGAGTACATTTAATTTTCAAGAATGGGCATCCTGATTACAAGACCCAAAAGCCAGCTGAAGGTCTGATACAGGACTAGAATTTCCATCTCCTATTCTGAAAACACCTCTCAAGTAGGTGACGATTTACTTGGCAAAGTGGGTTATCTTGACACAAACCTGGCCCAAAGATGATTCTGGCAGCACTTAGAGATGAAGATTGGGGTCTCAATTGCTCTAAGAAATGATAAGTTTGTAGGTCTCAAGATAGTTATGTCTAAGGTCAAATAGGAACATGGTCAGGGAGTGATGGTTTATAATACTTAACTCTAAGCTTCAAGGGTATAGGTGTCATCAGAAGCAAATGCTCTTCAATAAAGCAGAGCTTACCAACCTGTGTGCTACAACACAGATATTAATCCCCTCAGCCTTAGCTGACTGGGTAGAACCTAGGGCAGCTGGAGCCTGGAGCAGTCAACTCTGTGAGTAGTCTCCATTTAACCTACTGTACTATATAAATGTTATCATTTGCTATGTAAACTTTGGCAGGAGACAGATTGGGGTTTTTTTTTTTTCACATAAATTCTGCCAGGACTAAGGAAGGCCTGGTCCAGGTCAGTAATTAGGCCTACTGGACCAATTCCCCAATACTCCCAATGACCAAGCATAATTTTTTAACTGGGTACCACTACCCTCTCTACAGTTTCTCTGATAACCAGGACATCTTTTGACTCAATGTGAGGCAGAGATAAAATGAGGGTTATACTTGAGCCTACCCTATTTTCCTGCCACTAAAAGCTAGAATGCTGTTCAGATATGGGTTCAAGCCATGAAGCACAGTGTCCTCTTGTGGCCTGCTCACTATGCTACTATCAACTAAGAATATCTCTCTCCAACCTATACCCTTATGCACTATCTCATCATCTGCCTCAGATGTATTCTACACCAGTCCCTATATCAGTGTGACTAAGAAATAAAGACAAGTGAACAGCAGGCTCTTAACTCTAGGATATCTAGGACTATGGTTAGTTCAATGGTCTAGGTTAACTTGTCTCAGATAAGACTCCTTGGAAGCACAGCCTCAGGGTAAGATTGTTCAAATATGGAGATGGGTCAGTAGAATGTGACAGAATAATGGCTTACTGACCTTTCCCATAGTAAAGGCAGAAAAAAGTGGCATTGACATGTTTTGTCAAGGCATGGATGTAGTGTGCCTAGAAATATTATGGAATCTTTTCTGAGGGAGCTACCTGCCTATGCATAAGGAGAAAAGTATCTTTCTATTACAATAGTCCCTCCTTATCCACAGGAGATATGTTCCAAGTCTCCTAGTGGATACCTAGGATTTCCTAGGAAATCATGGAACAGTATTGAACCATATATGTACTATGTTTTCTTCTGTACATGACTATGATAAAGTTTAGTTTATAAATTAGGTACAGTAAGGGATTAACAGCAATAATTAATAATAAAATATAACAATATACTGTTATTAAAGTTATGTAAAGGTGATCTCTCTCTCTCTCAAAATATCTTATTGTACTATACTCCCTTTTCTTGTAATGATGTTAGATGATAAAAATTCCAACATGATGAGATGAAGTGAAGTGAATGACATAGGCATTGTAACTAGTAGCATCAGGCTACTGGTAACCTTCTGACCATATATCAAGAGGATCATCTGCTTCTAGACCACTGTTTAGTGCAGGTAACTGAAACTGCAAAGTGAAACCATAGATAGGAGAGGCCTACTATAACTATCTGCCTCCCAACCATATCCCCTTAGGAGGTTAGTAGATCCATGAAAAATGCCACTAACCCAGAAGGTCCATGGAAGTCTCCAGCAACACAGACAAACCCTGTTGTTGGAATCTCAAGGTCCTTAGCTTGAGTCCAGGGATCATGAGGACTGCGAACAGAAGATGACAAGCTCTATCCTGGACTTTCCTCTTGAGTAGAATGTAACTTCCCTTTATCATTCCAAATCTTCAGTGAAGTCTGAAATGCACATTCAGCCTTTGTGGTGAACTGTGTTGAATAAAGAGATAAGACTTCAAAGGGTGCGTCCTGTACCCTGTTCTCCCACTCACTGAGGCCTGTGCAGAGGTATCAGCATCAAATCAGAGGTAACTATATAGTTCAGGACTTATAGATGGTGACAGGGTGAAGCAAAGGGAAATAGGAGCAAGGATAAGCATATGGAACAGAAAAGCAGTACTCAGGGTACAGCTCAGTGTTAGACATAAGACAAACTTCCTTTCCCTCCTCAAAATATACAAGAGGGTATTGTTCTTGAGAGAACTTTGATGCTTGAGAAACAAGCAACCATTATAACAATATTTTTGGGAAAATATTTAATAATCTATTAACTGCACAATATAATAAATGTAAAAGGAGACAAAATGGTGTATTATACTATATACTATTTTGAAGTTAATCTTTATCTACAACTATGTACCAATAGATAGATAGGGAGACACAAACTATACCAAAATGCAACAGGTGTAAACTTGTAGTAGGATCTTGAGTAATTTTTATTGAAATCTTTATATATTTCTTATTTTAAATAATAGCTTTATTGACATATAATTCATATACTATAGAATTCACCAGTTTAAAGTGCACAATTCAGTGGTTTTTAGTATGTTCACAAAGCTGTGTAACCATTACAATAATCAATTTTAAGACATTTTCATTCCCTCCAAAAGAAGCCCCATACTCATTAGCAATCACTCCCAAGTTACCACAAATCAACTTTCTGTCTTGTTTCTAGGGATTTCCTTTTCTGGACAATTCAAATAAATAGGCATACACCATGAGGCCTTTGTTATTTGTTTCTTTAATTTGCATAATGTTGTCAAGTTTCATGCATGTTGTACCATGTGTCAGTACTTTATCGCTTTTTTTAAGATTTAATTTTTAAGTATTCTCTACACCCACCATGGTACTCGAACTCCCAACTCTCAAGATCAAGAAGTGCATGCTCCACCAACTGAGCCAGCCAGGCTGTCTTATCCCATTTTATGGTCAAGTAATATTTCATTTTACAGATATACCACTTTTCTTCATCCATTCATCCATTGATGGACATTTGGATTGTTTTCACTATTTGGTTATTATGAATAATGCTATTACAAATATTAGTGTACAGTCTTTGTTTGGACATATGCTTTTATTTCTCATAGGTAGACAACTAGGACTAGAATTGTTGGATTATATGGTAACTCTCTGTTTAATTTTTTGAGAAACTGCCAGACATTTTTTTATTTTTCAAAGCTTTTATTATGAATATCTACTGCTTTTATGATGATAAAAAAATTCTCTGTAGACAGAAGAAATCAGAAAAGCTTCTGTAACTACTATATATTAATTGACTCAGAAATTCATTACAAGTTCATCTTGCCATCTTCACACGTTTCCTTTTGTCTGACCCTTAGTTTGTGTCCTACTGGCATTGTACCTAAATGAAGGCCATTATGCCTGGAGCAAAGGAGGGGATGGCAATGGCCCTCAGGTTTGAATGTATGCTTGCTGAGCTCAAGGGACAACAACAAACAGACCCATGTGACTGGAGCAGAACAAGCAAACAAGTGACAGTGATAGACGAAGTTAGAGAAGAAATGGTGTCCATCAAGGAAGGCCTGTCTGACAAGGTAGTATTTGAATAGATGTCTGGAAGAAAGCATTCCAGACAAAGGGAACACCCAGAACAAAAGCCCTGTAGTAGGAGCATGTTTGGCTTGCTTAATAGCAGCACTTTCTACAATAGCCAAATCATGGAAAGAACCTAAATGTCCATCACCTGGTGAATGAATCAAGAAGATGTGGTATATATATATATATACATATACACATACACAGTACTACATGGCAATGAGAAAGAATGAAATCTGGCCATTTGTAGCAAAGCGGACGCACCTCGAGGGTGTCATGCTAAGTGAAATAAGTCAGGTGGAGAAGGACAGATACCATATGTTTGCACTCATAGGTCTAACAGGAGAAACCTAACAGAGGACCATAGGGAGGGGAAGGGAGAAAGAGAGTTGGGGAGAGAGAGGGACACAAATCATGAGGGATTATTGAATACTGAAAATGAACCAAGGGCTGAAGGGGGAGGGAGGAGGAAGGGGATGATGGTCATGGAGGGGGGCACTTGTGGGGAGAAGCACTAGGTGTTATATGGAAACCAATTTGTCAATAAATTATTATAAAAAAAAGAAATAGCCAAGGAAGCTGGGGTATGCATGAAGTTGAGAGTTATAGCTGAGGAAGGCAGAGAGAAGCATGGGGTAGAGCAGATATTGTAGGGCCTTGAAGGTGATTGAAAGAGTAGTTACTTTCAGAGAAATAGGGAGCAATGGGAGAGTTTTGATGAGAGAAAGAACACAATCTGACTTAACTTTTAGAAGAATCCCTCTGCCTGCTGTGAGAGGGGAGGCTGCAGAGGTGAACAGGGGCTCTTTAACCACCCTGACTTTCTGAACCAACTCTAAGAAACCCTAAGCTTTACAAAGGTATGTACAGAGTATGTATAGATATATCAGCCAGAAGTTTGTGGGTTTTTTTTACTAACTTAAATTAAATTGCAGTGTCTCCTATTTAATACCCACCAGTATATTCTGATCATATTCACTAAATTCCAGTGTCCTTGCCTGGTGACTTCTTTGTCCCCTTCACCTCCTACTGTCTGTCCCCTTTCTCTCTGCTCCAGTCACATTAGGCTGCCCTCCAAGTTGCCCTTCACCTATATTCATCAGGTTTATTCCTGCCTCAATGCCATTGCACTTATTCCTTTTGTTGGAATGTTCTTCCAATGGTTTGCTTCTTATTATTATTCATATCTCAGCCAAAATATCACCTTTCCAGAGAGGTCTTCCCTGATGTCTCACTATAAAGTAGCCCCCAAGGCATTCTGTACCACCGCATCCAATTTTCTTCCTTCTCAGAACTTATCTATCTTTTTAATTATATTGACAATTTACCTACTGTCTAACTTCATCACTGAAATATGAGCTCCATGAGGATAGACACATTATTTTATTCAGTGTTGTATTCCCAAGAACCTAGTACAGTATTGGTAAATAGTAAACAATTAATAAATGCTTGCTGGACAGATGAATGTAAGAAAATCAAGCCTTTCTCATCTTGATTTCTCTACCATTGTAGAGATAAATTAGACTTCTTGAAAGAAAATGTACAAAAAGTAAAGGAAGCTAAAAGTAAAAAAAAGAAATAAAATGCAAAAAGTATAGCAGAGCTTTACAATAAAGCATGAGTCACTGAAAGAGTCAGACTACATCTACCTGAAACCAACAGGTAACATCATATTTAATGGTGAAAGACTAAAAACTTCTTGCTAAAACCAAGAAAAGTACAAAAAGGTCCACTCTTGCCAATTCTTTTTAACACTATAGTGTAAGTTCTAGGGAAATTAGGCAAGCAAACAATAAAAGACATGCAGATTGGAGAAAAAAAAGTAAAACTACTTCTATCTGCAGATGACATGATCTTGTATATAGAGAATCCTAAAGAGTCCACTAAAAAACTATCAGACCAATAAACAAGTTGAGCAAGTTTGTAGGCAACTTCCAGAACAAGAAGAGCTGGTGAATGGGGTTCCTTACCCCTCCCAAAACTGATGGAATAACCCACACACTTCCTCAGGTACCATTTTCATGAAATTAAACAGTCTAGACAGACAAAGACACTTTCTGCCTTCCTGTAAGCTTCTCCACTGCCCAGTGTCCATCGCCCCTTGTTAAAAGGTTGAAAGATTATATTCTCATATCCTGTGTGCCCTATTAGCTGTGCCAGCTGAGCTAATCTGTAGTCAGAGTATAGTTATCTAAGGATAAGGAATCGAGACTCTATACTGTATCTTTTCCTAAGCTTTTGTGTTTTTTCTCCCTCTCTTCTTCCCACTCTCTGATTTGTTTCTCACTTGGTTTCCTAGCAAATTTCCTTTTGAGAAATTCCAATATTGTCTCATCTGAACTTGAAGGAAATAGGATTTGTCTACATCTCAGCTGCTACAGGGCCAGCCTGGGAGGTTGGAGGTCCCTTGAGGCCAGGTGTGGGGGTGGCTGCAGCCAGCACAGCTGGAGTTGCAGAGGAGGGTTGGAGCTGTGCAGATTTGTGTGTGTGTGTGGGGGGGGGGGTTGGATGATGGCTTAAGATACTGAAATCATAGGCTTTTGGCTAAGGATCAAGTGCAACTCACTAGGGAAGAATGCGGTTGCCTGGAGACTTGCTGATCTGATCAAGATGACTTTAACTGGAAATGGGGGTGGGGTGAAAAACATGTCCATATCAGACCATAAAGCCAGGTACTATAGACCACAGTAGGCATGTCAGCGACAGAAATATAATAGTGAGAGACACCCAGTGATTTGTAGAAGAAAATGACTGGGAAGGAAATTGGGAATGGGGTTTCTAGTTTCAACTGTCAATATGCCGGTGTGAAAAATGAGAGCAGAAAACAAAACAAATTAGGATTTTTAATACAAAGAAGTAAAAAAAATCAAAGATATAACTAAGACTTATCAGTGAGGGATTCACAACTGAAATATACTCATGGGCACTTCTAATGACACAAACCTGGTAGAAGGATTCAGGTTACCCACCAGTAGGAAAGTGGCCCTTTGCCCACCTGTTCTGACTTTGTGGCATCCTAAGGTTCAGGGTAAGAACAGATAATCAGGGGAGGAAGTACTAAGGGAAATCCAAGAATTGTGGAAATTCACCATTTGCTCACTTGATTAGTGATAGGGATCAGACAAGATTCCTGTTCTCATGGAGCTGGCATTGAGGGTAAATGGACAATAAACACATGAACAAGTAAATTAACAAGATAATTTAAGATAGTGAAAAGTTCACAGGAAAATAAAACTTATAGTGAACTACAGAGAGGAACTACTATAGTTTGGGTGGCCGTGGATGTCCTATCTGTAGAGGTGACTTTTGAACTGAAATAAGATCAGAAAAGGGAATCAACCATGTAAACATCTGAGGGAAGAACATACAAGCAGAGGAAATAGCAAAAGCAGGACTTGCAACAGGAACAAGCTTGGCCTGTTGGAGAAAATGGAAGATGGCTATTATCTCAGTTTTAATTCTCCCAGATGTAGACCCTGAGACAAGAATTTAGGTATAGGTAGTTTATTGAGAGATGTGGGGAATTCCAGTAGATCAGTGGGAAAATGACACAGGGAAGGAAAGGCAGCTGGTGAAAAGTATGTTAATAAGCTAGCTACACAGTGGCTGTGTAGGTCCTAACACCTCAGCATAACACTTGGAAATAGGCATAACATGTCTCAGAATTAACTCCACTTAAGGAATAAGAGAGTTGAAGTACTTATGCTCCAACTCCCAGAGTCATTGGTTGATTGCCATTCTCCATGAGCAGAGTGGCCTTCCAAATCTCCAGAAAACACAGCCAGGCACAAAGATGCAGACGTTGATCAATAGAAAGTAAAAGTGCACTGAAATGACAGATCTAAGGGACATGAAAAGGCATTGACAGTGTCTGCTATACCTAGTAAGCCTGAGAGCAGAATCAGGAAAAGGGCCAGCTGGAGAGTCAACCAGCGGCCAGATAACCTAGGATCAAGGTTAGTTGCAAATTAGTGGCTGTAAAAAGAATGTGATTTGGCCTGCACAATGTTTTTTCTTGTTGTGTTTATTTTATTTTTGTTTTTAATTGCCAATAATTAAGAATCAGAAGCTCTTGGGAAAAAATGTAAAGATCCGATAATAGTGAATCCTCAACTGGCAATGTGATAATCTGTTGGAACTGAGTAGCAGATTCCCATTTACAGAAGGATCATGTGCTATTCACATAACCAGTCCTCTCTGAGTTTTGAATCAGTGTCTAGGCATTGTAGGACCTGATAAGGAGTTAAGGTTTCATCCTAGGAGTATGGTCAGGTTTTAAGCCAAGGACTGATACAATCAATGCATTCTGTGTGCAGAAAGAGTCAAGAGTAGAAGCTGGTAGACAAGTAAGGAGTCTATGCAGGTACTCTGGGAAAGAGACAGTGGGGTCTACTACAGTAGAGATGAAAAGCAGTGAAGGAATTCATATATAATTTGGAGTAGATTTGAAAGTATGTGTTGATATAAGGAAAAGGAGACAACTAGGATTACACCCACATTTCTGGCTTTAGTGTATATGTGTATAGTACTACAATTCATGGATTTGGGAAGACCAGGAGGAACTGGTTTGAGGGGAAAATCAAAAGTTCTATTTTGAACATAGTATGTTTGAGATGCCTATTAGATATCCAAGTGAAGATGTCAGACAAGATATATGAAGTATCTCTTACATATAAGGGGTGAGGTCAGGGGAGACAAATTTGGGAGTTATAAAAAATACAAAAATGGAAATACATCTTCCACTTCTGTCAATATTGTATATGAGATATACTGACAATAACTTCCTCCTACAATACACCTAGAAATACTGTATAAAAGATAAAATTGTTCCTTGAAATACATTGCTGAGCTCAAAAGGAACCAAGTGAAATCCCCAAGAGCCCAAACAGGAGCCACACTTCAAAGAAGAGCCCTGGGCTGATGTTGCTTTATGAATGCCCTGAAGACAATTATAAATTAGTAGCCAAGTAGAGATTGAAGGATTTGAAGGAGAGGTATACCACTAATCATCACATTTATCATTTATAAAGGCTCTATGCAGTTTTGTCTTTGGGGTTATTTTTAATATCATCAAACCTTATGCTATTAAATAGCCAATTTCAAGGTAAAATATCAACAACATAAAAAACAACAAATAATTTAATATTGAAATACCAATGTCCTCTCGTGATTTATTTTTCCATATCCAAATTTGGAGCACACTCCTTTTTCTATTTTCCAATCCAATTTTCAATGTAAATTTTTATTGAAGTATAATATAAAGAAAAAAGTACATATATCTTAGTGTATGGCTTGATGAATTTTCTTAAAGAGAGCACGTCCTATAAACAGCACCCAGATCAAGTAACAGAACAGGGGCGCCTGGGTGGCTCAGTCGGTTAAGCGTCTGGCTTCAACTCAGGTCATGATCTTGCAGTTGATGGGTTCGAGCCCCATGTCGGGCTCTGTGCTGGAGGCTAGCTCAGAGCCTAGAGTCTGTTTCAGATTCTGTGTCTCCCTCTCTCTCTGACCTTCCCCTGCTCGGGCTGTCTCTCTCCATCTCTCAAAAATAAATAAAAAACATTTTTAAAAATTTAAAAGGAAAAAGAAACAGAACATTACTCCAGAAACTTTCCCACCTTATATCCTGTTCTCGGTCACCATCTCCCAAAGGTAATGCTATCCTAACTCTTAACATCATAATTAATTTTATCTGTTTTAGAACTTTATAGAATGGAACTATATAGTATGTACTCTTTCATGTCTCGTCTCTTTCACCCAATATTGTGTTTGTGAGATCCATCCATCCATCCATGTTGTAGTGTGTAGCAATAAAACCCATTCACTCTCATTGTTGCATAGTATGCCATAGTGTGAATACATTATTTATTTATTTAACTGTTAATGGACATTTGGGTTGTTTCCAGTTTGGGGCTATTACAAATAGTGTTGACATAAACTTTGTCTTTTGTCTTATACATGTCTATTGATGGACATATATATGTAATTTCTATTGGGCATATACCTAGAAGTGGAAATGTTAAGTGATAAGATATGCATATATTGAGCTTTAGTTTATCCAGACAGTTTTCCAAAGTGTTGTACACTTTGTACAAATTTACCCTCCCACTAGCAGTATGTAAGAGTTATAATTGCCCCACTTAATTTTATAAATGTTAGCACTTAATTTTATTATCCTTTTGCTTTGCATTTTTTCCATTCTAGTAGGTATGAATAAGTATCACATTGTGGTTTTAATTTACCTTTCCATGATGACTAATAAAGTTAAGCACGTTTTCATATGTTTTCTGGCCATTTGGATATTTTCACTTTTCTTTTAGATTACCTGCCTTTTACTTATTCATGTGAAAGATGATAGATAGATAGATAGGTGATAAAAATCTTTTGTTGGATGTGTGTAACGCAAATAAATACTTTACCCACTCTGTGACTTGCATTTTCACTTGTTAATGATATCTTTAAAAAACAGAGGTTCTCAATTTTAATATAATGCTATATAACAGTATTTTCTTATATGGTTGGCACTCTCAGGTCCTTATCATAGCATCTTTACTTATCTTAACCAATTTTCCCACTGACTTACTGGTATCCCCCACATCTCCTAATAAACTACCTGTACTCAAATTCTTGTCTAAGGGTCTGCATCTGAGAGAAATAAAATGGAGATAATGACCATCTTCCATTTTCTCCAACAGGTCAAGCTTGTTCATTATATATTTTAGATATCAACCCCTTATCAGATATGGCATTTGCAAATATCTTCCCCCAGTCAGTAGGGTGCCTTTTTGTTTTGTTGATGGTTTCTTTTGCTGTTATGTAGTCCCAAATTGGGGGAGAAGTCCCAACTTTTTGTGTTGATGCAGTCCCAATAGTTTGTTTTTGCTTGTATTTCCCTTGCCTTAGGAGACATATCTAGAAAAATGTTGCTACAGCTGATGTCAGAGAAATTACTGCCTATGCTCTTTCCTAGGATTTTTATGGTTTCAGGCCTCACATTTAGGTTTTTAATCCATTCTTTAATGTTTATTTATTATTTCTGAGAGACAGAGAGCACAAGATAGCAAGTGGGGTAGGGGCAGAGAGAGAGGAGACAGAGGATACAAAGCTGGCTCTGAGCTGACAGCAGAGAGCCTGATGTGGGGTTCAATCTCACTAACCATGAAATCATGAGCAGAGCCTAAGTCGGGCACTTAGCCAATTGAGCCACATAGGCTCCTCAATTTTTTTTATTTGAGAGAGAAAGAGAGAGCACAAGCAGGGGAGAGGGGCAGAGAAAGAGAGAAAGAAAATCTCAAGCAACCTCCACGTTCAGTGCAGAGCCCAATGCAGGGCTCGATCCCAAGACCCTGGGATCATGACCTGAAACAAAATCAAGAATTGGACACTCAACTGATTGAGACACCCAGATGCCCTGGCTTTTAATCCATTTTGAGTGTATTTTTGTGTGTAGTGTAAGAAAGTAGTCTAGATTCATTCTTTTTCATGTAGCTGTTTCATTTTACCAACACCATTTGTTGAGGAGATTTTTTTCCCATTGCATATTCTTGTGAGATGCTATTTTTCCTGCTTGTTTTACTTGGTGCTGTGGGGCTTCCACTGGTTTCTGCTGGTGATGCTGAGTAGACAGAAGGAGTTTACCCCAGGCCATCCCACAAGAATGAAGAGTGTCTCTTGCTCTAGGCCACTTGTGGTGGAATCCTTGCTGCCCAGGCCACCCAGCTACCTGGTTTCTCTTGGTGGATAATGGGAGTACCAGGCATGATGAGGAAGAACACTTCTAGCCCCTTATTGTCAACTGATCTTCCCTGTTGATGCTGCCTGTTTCACCTGGGGTTGTCATCAGGATTTCCATTCCATCTGGGGGAAGAGTGAATCTACTTGGGCCACCTTTTGCTGCTAGGTAGGGAATCAGTAAACATTAGGCATGAGTAGCCTTCTTCTTTACGGTTCTATCATAAATTGTCTTGTTGACTTTTCCTCCAATCCTAGGGTCCCTTTCCATCTTGCAGAATTCTGTTTTAATTGCTCCTTGAATTATTTTCTGAGTTTATCTTATCATTGAGTCTATATCATCTTGTTCAGGAGAAACAAGTCTATGCCATCTCAGACCTCCCCATTTATTTTCTTTTAATTTTTTCTATTTTTAATCTTTTCTATTTTTTGTTGAGATTCTCTATTTTTTCAATTATTAGAGCCATCTTTTTCCTTTACTATTTATAAAAAACGTTAAAGTCCTTATTTACCAATAACAACAAATGACTTATCTCAGGTTGGTTTATACTGACTCCAGTTTCTCTTGACATTGACTCACATTTTCTTGTTTTTTTCACATGTCTATTAATTTTTATTTTATCTTTGACCTTATGGATTATACAGTGAAGAGACTGTAGACTTCCTTTGTCTTCTAAAGAGTGATTTTTGTTCTAGTGGACAAATAAATCACTGGCTAATAACATTGAACTTGGGTGGGGGGCATGGTTCCACACATTTTTTAGGGTGTATCTGTTTCAATTTCGCCCTTAGTCTTAAGGTAGGTCTCTTCATTTTTGGAAATGGTCTCCACTCCAATGTCAAGTGTCTTCTGAGATTTCAATGGAAACTTTGGGATACTTACCCCTCTCACTTGGTAGCACTCAAACTGTAAACTCTGTCTTCCCTGCAGTGGGCAGCAGATTAAATCTCTGTTCAGTATTTTTAGCCTTCTAGCTGTTGTTTATTGCTAGGTCCTTGGAGTACCCCCAAGCATATGAAGTTCAAGGTTAGTCAAGGATTTTAGTTTTTCCCTCCACAGTCCCTTTTTATCAGACTTCTCTTTGCAATTCTCAGTTGCTCTGGCAAATCCAAACCCTGTTTTCTGACACTTCAAGCAAAAATGATGTGACTTTCTGCTTGAATTCAAGCCATTCTGTGACACAAGAATTGAAGATTTTTCTCAGGGGATAGGACATGCAATTTTGGATCTCAACCTGTGAGATTCTCTTCTTTTTAAGGGTCAGATCTCTTCCAGTTTCTGCCTGGTTTTGTTCAATCAATTTCCAATGCATTCAAGTAGTTGGTCATTTTTAAAATGGTAGTTTTAAAAAGATTTTTCTAGAGTTTATTATTGTTATCTGTGAGAAGGCTAATCTGATATAACCTACTCTGCTATTGCTGGAGCCCAAACTCTCTCACACCCTCTCTTTTAACTCAGTGCCTCATATCTCTGATCTAAACTATTGTAATAGACTCCATACTGCCTCCATGCCTCCAGTGGTTCTTGTAATCCATGGCATTACTGCCAAAATTATCTTTGAACATACAGATCTGATCCTGGTATCTTGTGATTATGATTCTTAAGTGCCCTTCCCCCTTCAGTATATACAAAATGAAGTCAAAATTCCTTAGTGTGACCAGGCTCATGTCTATCTCCTCAGCTTCATATTTGGATAGCTACTCATCCCCCTTGACAGCTATGCTTTAACCATACTGGATTACTTGCAGTGTCTCTATTATTTCCTGCTATCTTGTTTTGGGGGCTTTTGAAACCTGCCTTCTCCCTGATATTAAAGCAAAAAGGATTGAAGAAAATATACTTTGATAACAATAAAAGACAACATTTATTGAGTGCATTCTATGTGCCAGGTGCTGCACTAACAACTTTTGCAGTATTTATTTATATAGTTTTTGCAACAACCTTATGAAATTCATACCACTGTAATCTTCATTTTGCAAATGGTAAAACTGGCTCAGAGGTGGTAAATGGTAGAGAAGGATTATTCTAGAATCAGACTGTTATGTACTGTCTCCTACTCAAGCAACACATACTTATAGGACTTAGAAATGAAAGAATTAAGCTCACCCTTGAGAGTTAAACCTTTGAATTAACATAAGATTAATATTAACAGAGATATGCAGTGACATCTTAATAAGACAGCAAGGCTTGATTGCAACCTGATGGAAGTCATTCACATAAAGAAATAATGTGTCAAACAGCAGGGCAGCTTGTCAACTATGCATGCCTACACAGAAAAAGCCATAGATACAAGCAAGAGCAACTCCCTCCAGGCATGTTCAAAGAATATAGTATCTTAGCCTAAAAAGCCAACCCTGATAACCACCAGGTTTCTTAGCCAAATATTTTAATATATTTAAAGCATATAACTAGTTTTCTTCACCTTTATTTCATACTCATTAGACAAGCTTTCTGTTATAATTTTGGCTTCTACTAGTCCTTGCCTACAGGTAAGAAAATTCTCAGGAAAGATGTACATGTATGTTTTGCAACCAGGAGGGGAACCAGATTAAAATAACATGCTTAGGATGTTATGCCTAGGATGGCAGGGAAAAAGAGACCTATCCTGAATCCTACATGATATTACAAAGTCACTGAATTAAGCAGCCTATAAACTTCCCTGTCACTAGAGCTCTTGCTGTGAGTGAGAAAGAATACATTCTTTGTTGTTCACATCAGTTGATTTGGAATTTTCTGTTATATGCTGCGAAAAACAACCCAACTTATGGAATGAGGCAAATGCCAAGGTCCTTAATGAATGTGGACAGAGAGGGAATTACTGGGATATTGGCAGATGAGAGCAGTAAGTTGGAGAAATGGTGATATTATTGATGGCACAAGCAGAGATTTTCACACAAGGATTGAAAAAATAATAGCTTGTAAGGGAAAATAAAGAGCAAGAAGGATACCTGATTCACATTCCTGATGTATGTAGAATAAAAGAAAAACCACCTATAGGAAAACTGGTGTGCTAAGGGACCATCTAGATTTGAGTTATGGCAGGAGACTGACGGAATGTTTCAAGAATCTAAGAGGATTTGGCTGATCAAAAGTGTGAGTTCCAGGGGCACCTGGGTGGTTCAGTCAGCTAAGTGTCAGACTTCAGCTCAGGTCATGATCTTTCAGTCAGTAGGTTTGAGCCCCGCATTGGGGATGTGCTGGCAGCTCAGAGCCTGGAGTCTGTTTCAGATTCTGTGTCTCCCTCCCTCCCTCTCTCTCTCTCTCTCTGCCCCTCCCTTGCTCATGCTGTGTCTCTCTCTGTCTCAAAAATAAATAAACCAAAAAAAAAAAATTTTAAGTATGAGTTCCAGAGGGTACAGTACAAGGGTTTAGACTAGATGAAACGAGTGGAGGAGTTCAAGATTTGATTACTTAAGAAGAAGTATGGAGTAATACAGGGTAAACATCCTGGTGATAAAGATGTGCTGGGCCTTACCTGTTTCCTATCAGTTTCATTCCATGTTCTTCTTCCGTAAATGATATTATTCAATTGTCTTTGCCAACTAGCTTTGGCTAATGGAAAACACTGATTGGTCATTTGAAATATAAACTAGGGTATTTTCCCTCTCTCCTTCAAGGGGCATTTTTTTGGGGGCACTGACTGCATCGTCCTCCATACTTTCAGCTCACCAACGGATATCTCCATCACAATCCCAGATTCCACCAGCTGGCCTTGGCTTTACTTAATCCTTTGTGTTTCCCAGCAGAAGAGATGGTAGAGGCTTCCTGCTATGACTAATCTGTATTGCTTTGTTATCCTCCGTTTGATTTCTCAGCTCTTTCACAATCTATGTTACCAATTCCGTATATTAAATTTTCTCTGCTTTATTCTCTTTCACAGTAGCCACAAGAACTTCAATGTGAGTTGCCTTTCTTAGAAATCCTTTAGTTGCCCCACCCGTTCTTAGACCTCCTCCCCACCCCTCTCCACTTTTCTCTCTTTCTTTCTCTGATGGATTTATTTTGCTTAGCATAATACTCTCTAGCTCTATTCATGTTGCTGCAAATGGCAAGATTTCATTCTTTTTATGTCTGAATAATAGTCCATTGTGTACATACATACTATTTTTTCTTTATCCATTCATCAATTGATGGATACCTGGGCTACTTCCATATCTTGGCTATGGTAAATAATGCTGCTATAAACATAGGGGTGCATGTATCCCTTTGAATTAGTGGGGGGGGGTGTTATTTCTTGGGTAAATAACTCATTGGGCAATACCCATTGCTGGGTCAAAGGATTGTTCTATTGTTAACTTCTCGAGGAAACTCCATGCTTTTTTCCACAGTGGCTGCACCAGGTTGCATTCCCACCAACAGGGTTCCATTATTTCCACATCCTCATTAACAACTGTTGTTGCTTGTTTTTTTTTTTTTGTCATTCTGATATGTGTGTGGGGATATAGCATTGTAGTATTGACTTGCATTTCTTTAATAATAAGTGATGACGAGCACCTTTTCATGTGTCTATTGGCCATATATATGTCTTCTTTGGAACATTGAGTTTTATATGTTCTTTATATATTTTGGATACTAACACTGTATCATATATGTCATCTGCAAATATTTTGTCCCATTCTGTAATTGCCCTTTAATTTGTTGATTGTTTCCTTCACCGTACAGAAACGTTTTATTTTGATGTAGTCCCTATAGTTTGTTTTTTCTTTTGTCTCCCTTGTTTCAGGGAACATATCTAGAAAAAAAAAGTTGCTACATCACATGTCAAGGAGGTTACTGCGTATGTTCTTCTCTAGAATTTTTATGGTTTCAGGTCTCACATTTAGGTCTTTAATCCATTTTGAATTTATTTCTTTTTTGTATGGTGGTAAGTAAGTGGTCCAGTTTTCCCAACGCCATTTGTTGAAGAGACTCTTTTTTTCCCATTGGATATACTTTCCTGCTTTGTTTAAAATTAATTGACCATATAATTGTGGGTCTCCTATTCTGTTACATTGATCTATGTGTCTATTTTTGTGCCCTCCCATATTGTTTTTGATTACTAGAGCTTTGTAATATAACTTGAAGTCCAGAATTACAATGCTTCCAACCTTGTCTTTCTTTTTCAAGGTTGCCTTGGCTATTAAAGATTTTTTGTGGTTCCATACAAATTTTGGGATTGTTTATTTTAGTTCCCTGGAAAAATGCCGGTAGTATTTTGATAGGGATTGCATTAAATGTGTCTATTGCTTTGAGTAGTATACACATTTTAATAATATTTGTTCTTCCAATCCATGAGCATGGAATATCTTTTCATTTCTTTGTGTCATCTTTAATTTCTTTCATCAGTGTTTTAGAATTTTCAGAGTACAGATCTTTCACCTCTTTGATTAGGCGTATTTCTAGGTATCATTGTTTTTGGTGCAGTAATAAATGGGATTGATTTCTTAATTTCTTTCTGCTTCCTCATTATTGGCATATAGAAATGCAACAGATTTCTGTACATTGATTTTGTATCCTGCAACTTTGGTGAATTTATTTAGTTCTAGCAGTTTTGTGGTGGAGTCTTTAGGGTTTTCTATATATGGTATCATGTCATCTGCAAATAATGAAACATTTCCTTCTTCCTTACCAATTTGGATGCCTTTTATTTCTTTTCTGTTGTTTGATTGCTGTTGCTGACTTCCAGTTCAAGAAAAGTAGTGAGAGTGGACATCTTGTTTTGTTCCAGACCTTGTCTCTCAGTTTTTCCCCATTGAAGATGATGTGAGCTGTGGGTTTTTCATACATGGCTTTTATTATGTTGAGGTATGTTCCCTCAAAACTTACTTTGTTGAGGGTTTTTATCATGAATGGATGTTTTGTATTGTCAAATGCCATTTCTGCATCTACTGAATGGTTCTTATCTTATCTTTATCTTTTCTCTTATTGATGTGATGTATCACATTGATTGATTTGAGAATATCGAACCAGACTTGCAACACAGAAATAAATCCCACCTGATCATGAGGAATGAATTTTTAAATGTATTGTTGAATTAAGTATGCTAGTATTTTGTTGAAGATTTTTGCATGTATATTCATCCAGAATATTGATCTGTAGTTCTCTTTTAGTGGTGTCTTTATCCAGTTTTGGTAACAGGGAAATGTTGGCCTCATAGAATGAATTTAGACATTTTCTTTGTTCTTCTATTTTTTGGAATAATTTGAGAAGAATAGGTACTAACTCTTCTTAACATGTTTGGTAGAATTCACCTGTGAAGCCATCTTGTCCTGGACTTATGTTTATTGGGAATTTTTAATTGCTTATTTATTTGGTGGTTATGAGTCTCTTAAAGTTCTCTATTTCTTCATGCTTCAGGTTTGGTATTTATATATTTCTAGGAATTTATTCATTTTTTCTAGGTTATTTGAATTGTTGGTATTATGGTTTTTCATAATATTGTCTTATAATTGTATTTCTCTGGTGTTGGTTGCTATTTCTGCTCTCTCATTTGTGACTTTATTTATTTCTCTTTTTTCTTGATAAGCCTGGATAGAGGTTTATCAATTTTATTTATTTTTTTATTTATAGGTTATTGTCAAGTGGGATTCCATATAACACCCAGTGCTCTTCCCCACAAGTGTGGTCCTCCATGTCCATAAGCCCCCTTCCTCTTTCCCCCTCCCCCATCAGCCCTCAGTTTGCTTTCAGTATTCAAGAGTCTCTCATGATTTGCCTCCCTCCCTCTCCCTAACTCTTTTCCCCCCTTCCCATCCCCATGGCCCTCTGCTAAGTTTCTCCTGTTAGACTTATGAATGAAAACATATGGTATCTCTCCTTCTCTGACAGACTTATCTCACTTAGCATGACACCCTCGAAGTCCATCCACATTGCTACGAATGGACAAATATTATTCTTTCTAATTGCATTATAATATCCCATTGTATAGATGAACCACATTTTCATAATCCATTCATCAGTTGATGGACATCGAAGCTCTTTCCATGATTTGCCTATTATTGAAAGTGCTGCTATGAACATTGAGGTTTATGTACCCCTATGAATCAGCACTTCTATATCCCTTGGATAAATACCCAGCAGTGCTATTCCTAGGTCATAGGGAAGCTCTATTGATAGATTTTTTTGAGGAACCTCCATCTTGTTTTCCAAATACCTGTACACCAATGTTTATAGCAGCTTTATTCCCAGTGGTCAAAATGTGCAAATAACCTAAATGTCCAATAAAAGATGAATGGATTCACAAAATGTGGTTACATACATTGGAATATTATTCAGCCTTAAAACCTAACAAAGTTCTGATATATGCTACAATATGAATAAACTTTGAAAACATTATACTAAGTGAAGTAAGCCAGACACAAACGGACAAATGTTGTATGATTCCATTTACATAAATTACTTAGAATGGGCAAATTTATAGAGAAGGAAAGTAGAATAGAGGTTATTAAGGGTTCACAGGAGGGAGGAATAGGGAATTATTGTTTAACAGCAACAAAGTTTCTGTTTGGGAGGACAAAAGTGTTCTGTAAATAGTGGCAATGATTGTACAATGTGGCAAATGTACTTAATGCCACTGAATTGTACACTTAAATGGACAAAATAATGAATTTTATATTGTATATAATGATAAGAAAATGCAAAAAAAAATAAGACCAAGATTGCTAACTTGAAAAAAATTAAACAGATAAAGATATAGCATGCTAACACTAATCAAAGAAAAATGGATTAACTATATTAATTTCAGACAAAGAAGACTTCAAAACAAGTAAAATTATTAGGGATAAAGAAGGGCATTACATAATGATAAAAGAATCAATTCTCCAAGAAGACATAATAATCATTAATGTGTATATGTCTAACAACAGTACCAAGTGCCTGAGGCAAAAACTGATAGAACTGCATGGAAAAATAGACAAATCTACTATAATAGTTGCAGACTTCAACAGACCTCTTTTAGTAATTGATAGATCAAGTAGACAGAAAATCAATGAGGATATAGTTGAACTGAACAGTACCATCAATCAACTAAATCTAATTGACATTTATAGAATATTTCATCAAACAACAGCAGAATACACATTCTTATCAAGTTCACATGGAACATTCACCAATTCAGACTAGATTATAGGCCATAAAACACACTTGATCAAATTTTTAAAATAGAAATCATACAAAGTATATTCTCAGTCCCTAGTGGAATTAAACTGGAAATCAATAACAGAAAGACAGCTGGAAAATCCCAAAATATTTGGAGATTAAACAGCACATTTCTAAATAACACATGAATCAAATAAATCTCAAGAGAAAATTTTAAACATTTTGAACAATATGAACATAATAATATATCTTATCAGAATTTGTTGGGTGAAAATTTAAAGGGGACTTTATAGCATTAAATTCATATATTAGAGGGGTGCTTGGGTGGCTCAGTAGGCTAAGCATTTAACTCTTGATCTTGGTTCAGATCATGATCTCATTGTCCATAGTACTGAGCCCCACATCAAGCTTGCATTGCTACTGTGGAGGCTGCTTGGCATTCTCTCTCTCTCTCTCTCTCTCTCTCTCTCTCTCTCTCCCTCTCTCCCTCTCTCTCTCTCTCTCTCTCTGCCCCTTCCCCACTCATGCTCTCTCTCTCTCTCTCAAAATAAATCAACTTTAAAAAATGCATATAGTAGAAAAATATAAAACCAATAATCTAAGATTCCACCTACAAAACTAAAGAAAGTAGAGCAATTTAAGCCTAAAGCAAGCAGAAATATGAAATACTAGAATTACAGTACAAACAAATTGAAAACAGGAAAATAATACAGAGTGTCAACAAAACCAAAGCTTTTTTTGAAAAGATAGATAAGATCAATAAAACTCTAACCAAAATGACAAAGAAAAAAAGCGAAGATACAAATTTTCAATATGAGACACAAGAGATGGGTCATCACTACTGATCTCATGGATGTTAAAAGGATAATAAAAATAATATAAACAGTTTATGCTCACAAGTTGATAACTTAAATTCCTTGAAAAATACAAATTACAAAAATCACATGAGAAGTAAATTGTCTGAATAGGACGGTATCTATTAGAGAAATTGAATCATTAATTAAGAACATTACAAAAAAAAAGAAATACCAGGCATCGACTGTTTCACTGGTGAATTCTACCAAATATTTAAGGAAGAAATGATATCAGTTATCTGCAATCTATTTCAGAAAATAAAACAAAGGTAGAACTTCCTAACTCATACAATGTGGCCAGCATGAAACTCCAAGAAAAAAACTGGAGACCAATATCTTTCATGAATACAGATGCAAAATTCTCTATAAAATGTTAGTAAATCAAATCCAAAAGTATACAAAATGAATTATACACCACAACCAGGTGGGGTTTATTTCAGGTATGCAAGGCTAGTTTAACATTTGAAAAATCAATTAATGTAATCAGCCACACCAACAAGCTAAAGAAGAAACATCATATGATTATAAAAATCAGTGTAGAAAAAGCATTTCACAAAATTCAAAACCTATTCATAATAAAAACTCTCAGTAAACTAGGCATAGAGAACCTCTCCAACTTGATTTTTAAAAGTGATCAAAATTCTATAGCTAATATCGTACTTAATGGTGAGAAACTGAATGCTTTCTCCTTGAGATCAGGAACAAGATAAGGGCGTAACCCTCTCATCACTCACATTCAACATTGTACGGGGACTCCCAGCCAGTGCAATAAGAGAACAAAAGGAAATAAAAGTATGCAAATTGGGAAGGAATAAATACGACTTTCTTTGTTCACTGATGACATTCTTGTCTATAAAGAAAGTCCCAAAGAATACAAAAGAAAAAAAACCCTCCTGGGACAAAAACATATAAAATTTTATTGCTTTCCTATATGCTAGAAAAGAGCAATTAGAATTTGAAGTTAAAAACACAATAACCATTTGCAATGACACCAAAAAAGAGAAATACTTAGGTATAAATCTAACAAAATATGTACAAGATCTACATACAGAAAACTATAAAACTTGGATGAGAGAAATCAAAGATCTAAATAAATGGTGAAATAGTCTGTGTTCACAGATTGGAAGACTTGATATTGTTAAGATATCAATTATTCCCAATTTGATCTATGGATTCAGTATAATCTCAGTTACAATCACAGCAAAATGCTTTGTGAACACTGACAAAGTGAGTCTAAACATTATATGGATAAGCAAAAACAAACAAATAAACAAACGAAAAGAATACCCAGCACAATACCAGAGAATGAGAACAAAGTTGAAAGACTGACACTACTCAACTTCAAGGCAGACTATAAAGCTACAGTAACCAAGACAGTGTAGTTCTAGTAAAAAAAAAAAAAAAAAAAAAAAAAAAAAAAAAAAAAAAAAAAAAAAAAAAAAAAAAAAAAAAAAAACAAACAGATAAAAGGAACAGAATAGAAGGCAGAGAAAATAGATTCACCCAAGTATAGTTAACTGATCTTTGATGAAGGAGTAAATGTAATTGAATG
This sequence comes from Helogale parvula, assembly GCA_004023845.1. Lineage (NCBI taxonomy): Eukaryota > Metazoa > Chordata > Mammalia > Carnivora > Herpestidae > Helogale > Helogale parvula. The sequence continues at coordinate 64,556 of PJEM01007361.1, forward strand.
GAGAAATTCTGTTTTACAAATTTTGCCAGAACAACTGGATATCCATCCATATGCAAAAAAGAAACTAGATACAGTCCTTAAACCTTTTACGAAAATGAACTAAAAGTGGATCATAGACCTAACTATAAATTGCAATACTGTAAGACCTCTAGAAGGAAACATAGGAAAAAATCTACATGACCTTGGATTTGTCAAATCAGTTTTTATTGTTTGTTTGTTTGTTTAAGGTTTATTTGTTTATTTTGAGAGAGAGGGAGGGGCGGGGTGGGGTGGGGAGAAATTCCAAGCAGTCTGCATCGTCAGCATAGAGGGTACAGGGTTCAAACTCATGAATTATGAGGTCATGAACTGAGCCAAATCAAGAGTTGTACACTTAACTAAGATACACAGGTGCTCCAATGTGTGACCCATGAAAGAAAAATACAAATGTATTAAAATTCAAAACTCCTTTGCAGAAAACACTGTTTAGAGACTCAAAAGGTAAGTCACAGACTATGAGAAAATATTTCCAAACTATATATGAGATAAAGAACTTGTATCCGAAATATAAACAGAATAGCTGAAACTTAACAATAAGAAAACAAATAACACAATTCTCAGAAATGGGCAAATATCTGAATAAACGTCACACCAAATAAGATATACAGATGACAACTAAGCATATGGAAAGATGTTCTACATCATATATCATTAGGTAATTACAAATTAAAACAGCACTTAAAAAAGAGCAATGAAATACCACTGATGAGAATGGTTAAAATTTTATATTATTTTATTCCATTTTTTATTTATATTCCAGTTAACATACAGTGTAATATTAATATCAGGTATACAATATAGTGATTCAACACTTCCATACCACACCTGGTGCTCCTCACTGCAAGTGCCTTCCTTAATCCCCATCACCTATTTAACTCATTCCCCCTCCCCCATCTCTCATCTGATAGCCATCAGTTTGTGCTCTACAGTTAAGGGTTTTTCTTGGTTTCTCTCTCTCTTTCCCTTTTGCTCATTATTTTTTTCCTAAATTCCACATATGAGTGAAATCTCATGATATTTTTCTTTCTCTGACTGTCTTATTTTGCTTAGCATAACAGTCTCTGGCTCCATACACATTATTGCAAATGGCGAGATTTCATTCTTTTTCATGGCTCAGTAATATGCCTCTGTGTGTGTGTGTGTGTGTGTGTGTGTGTGTGTGTGTGTGTACACTTCTTTATCCATTAATGAGTGGATGGACACTTGAGCTGCTTCCATAATTTGGCAATAGTAAGTGATGCTGCTATAAACATCGGGGTGCATGTATCCTTTGAATTTTCTTATATTCTTCGGGAAAATACCTAGTAGTGCAATTACTGGGTTATAAAGTAGTTCTATTAACTTTAGAGGAACCTCCATACTGTTTTACAGAGTGGCTGCACCAGTTTGCATTCTTACCAAAAGTGCAAGAGGGTTCCCCCTTTCTCCACATCCTCACCAACATCTGATGTTTCTTGTGTTGTTGATTTTAGCTATTCTGACAGGTGTGAGGTGATATCTCATTGCAGTATTGATTTGTATATCTCTGATAATGTGTGATGTTGAGCATTGTTTCATATGTCTGTTGGCTATATGCATGTCTTCTTTGGAAAAATGTCTATTCATGTATTCTGCCCATTTTTTAAATGATTATTCATTTTGGGGTGTTCAGTTTTTTATTATTTATATATTTTAGATACTAACTCTTTATCAGATACGTCATTTGCAAATATCTTCTCCCATTCTGTAGGTTACCTTTTAGTTTTGTTGATTGTTTCCTTCACTGTGCAGAAGCTTTTTATCTTGAGGAAGTCCCAATAGTTTATTTTTGCTTTTGTTTCCCTTGCCTCAGGAGACATCTACAAAGAAGTTGCTACAGCCAATGTCAAGGAGATTACTGCCTGTGTTTCCCTCTAGGATTTTTATGGTTTCAGGGCTCATATTTAGGTCCTTAGTCCATTTTGAATTTATTTTTGTGTATGGTGTAAAAAAAAGTAATCCAGTTTCATTCCTTTGAATGTTACAGTATGGTTTTCCCAACACCATTGTTGAAGAGACTGTCTTTCTGCCATTGAATATTCTTTTTTACTTTATCAAAGATTAATTGGCCATACAGTTGTAGGTTCATTTCTGGGTTTTCTATGCTGTTCCATGGATTTATGTGTCTATTCTTGTGCAAGTATCATACTATTTTGATCACTACAGGCTTGTAATATAACTTGACATCTGGAATTGTGATGCCTCCAGCCTTGCCTTTTTTTTTTCAAGGTTGCTTTGGCTATTCAGGGTCTTTTGTGGTTCCATACAAATTTTAGGATTGTTTGTTCTAGCTCTGTGAAAAATTCTGGTGGAGTTTTGATAGGGATTGCATTAAATGTATATATTGCTTTGGGTAATATAGACATTTTAACAATATTTTTCCCCAATCAATGAGTATGCAATATCTTTCCATTTCTTTGGGGCCTCTTTCACAAATATTTTATCATTTTCAGAGTACAGATCTTTCACTTCCTTGGATAGGTTTATTCCTAGGTATCTTATGGTTTCTGGTGCAATTATAAATGGGATTTAAAAATTTTTCTTTTTACTGCTTCATTATTGGTGTATAGAAATGCAACAGATTTCTGTATGTTGATGTGTATCCTCTGACTCTACTAAATTCATTTGTTAGTGCTAGCAAGCTTTTTGTGAACTCTTTTGGATTCTCTATAGAGAATATCATGTCATCTGCAAATAGTGAAATTTGATTTCTTCCTTACTGATTTGGATGTATTTTATTTCTTTTTGTTGTCTGAGAGCTGTAGCTAAGCCTTCCAGTACTATGTTAAATAACACTAGTGTGAGTGGACATCCCTGTCTTCTTCCTGATCACAGAGAGAAATATCTCAGTTGTTCCCCATTGAGGATGATGTTAGCTGTGGGTTTTTCATAGATGGCCCTTATTGTGTTGAGATATGTTCCCTCTAAACCTACTTCTTGTTTTATTTTTTTATCATGAATGGATGTTGTATTTTGGCAAATGCTTTTCAGCATCTATTGAAATGATCGAATGATTCTCATTCTTTCTTTTATTAATGTGGTGTATCAAATTGATTGACTTGTGAATATTGAATGACTCTTTCAACCAAGGAATAAATCCCACTGGACGTGGTGAATGATTTTTTAATGTATTCTTGGATTCGAATGATATTTTATTGAGAATTTTATTGGATATTTAATTAAGAATTTTTGCATCCATGTTCATCAGGGACATTGGCCTATAGTTCTCTTTTTTAGTTGAGTTTTTATATGGTTTTGTTATTAGGGAAATGCTAGCCTCATAATATGAATTTGAAGTTTTCCTTCCTTCTCTATTTTTTTTTTTGGAATAGTTTGAGAAGAATTGGTATTAACTGTTCTTTAAATATTTGGTAGAAGTCGCCTATTAATCCATTTGGTCCTGAATCTTCTTTGTTGTTGTTCTTTGAATCAGTTGTTACTGATTCAACTTTCTTGTTAGTTATAAGGCTGTCCAAGCTTTTTATTTCTTGTTTCAGTTTTGGTAGTTTATATGTTTCTAGGAACTTATCCATTTCTTCCAAGATGTCCAATTTGTTGGAATACAGTGTTTCATAATATTCTCATGTAATTTTTTTTATTTCTGTGGTGGTATTTATTATTTCTCCTCTCTCATTTATGATTTTATTTATTTGGGTCCTATCTCTTTTCTTTTTGATAAGTCCTGCTAGAGATTTACCAATTTTATTGATTTTTTTCAAAGAACAAGCTCCTGGCCTCATTGATCTGTTGGGTTTTTTTTTTTTCAGTTTCTATGTTATATATTTCTTTTTAATTTTTATTTTTTATGTTTACTTATTTATTTTGAGAGAGAGAGAGAGAGAGAAACACAAATGAGGAAGGGGTAGAGAAAGACAGAGGGAGAGAATACCAAGCAGGCCCCATGCTGTCAGCAGAGTCCAACATGGGACTCAATCCCACAAACCACGAGATCATGACCTAAGCCAAAATCAAGAGTCAGACTACTCAACCGAATGAGTTGCCCAGGTGCCCCTCTACTCTAATCTTTATTATTTCCTTTCTTCTGTAGGCTCTAGGCTTCTCTTCTTGTTTTCCTTCTCAGTCCATTAGGTGTAACATTAAATTATTTGAGAGTTTTCCTTACTTCTTGATGTAGGCCTGTATTGCTATATAATTCCCTCTGAAAACTACTTTTGCTGCATCAGAAAGGTTTTGGACCATTATGTTTTCATGTTTATTTGTTTCCATGTATTTTTTATTTCTTCTTTGACTTATTGGTTGATACAATCATTGTTTAGTAGTATGTTGTTTAAACTCTATTTATTTATGGTCTTTTCAAATGTTTTCTTGTAGTTGAAGTCCAGCTTCATAGCACTGTGCTCAGAGAAAGTGTATGGTACAATTTCAATATTTTTGTTTTTGTTCATGTCTGATTTATGACCTGATATGTAATATATTCTGGAGAATTTTCTGTGTGAACTTGAGAAGAATGTGTATGCTGCTGTTTTAGGATGGAGTGTCCTGAATATTGAATCCATCTGGACCACTGTGTCATTCAAAGCCATTGTTTCCTTGTTAATTTTTTGTTTAGATGATCTGTCTATTGAAGTTGGGTGTTAAAGTCCGCTACTACTATTCTATTATTGTCAATTAGTTCCTTTTTCTTGGTTATAATTGTTTATATTTTGGGGTACTTCATATTGGGTGCATAAGTATTTACAATTTTCATATCTTCTTGTTGGATCACTTCCTTTATTATGTTATAGTGTCTTTCTTCATTTCTTGTTACAGTCTCTGTTAAAAGTTTAGTTTGTCTGTTATGAGTATTGCTACTCAGGCTTTCCTTTGACATCCTTTTGTATGATAAATGTTTCTCCATTCCCTCACATTCAATCTTCACGTGTCATTAGGTCTATAATGAGTCTTATATAGGCAGCAAATAGATGGGTCTTGTTTTTTAATACATTCTGACACTCTATGTCTTTTGATCAGAGCATTTAGTCCATTTACATTCAAAGTAATTATTGATAGATATGTATTTAGTGGCATTTTATTATTTCTTTTGTCATTGCTTCTGGAGATTTCTCTGATTCTTTCATGTCTTTATCACTTTTCATCTCTTCTTTGCACCCAAAAAGTCCCCTTTCATATTTCTTGTAGGGCTGGTTTGGTGGGCATGAACTATGCTAGTTTTTGTTTGTCTGGGAAACTCTTTATGTCTCCTTCTATTCTGAATGACAGCCTTGCTGAATAGAGTATTTTTGGCTATACATCTTTCTCATTTAGCACTTTGAATATATCATACCACTCCCTTCGGGATTGGAAAGTTTCTGTTGAAAAATCTCCTGGTAGCCTTATGGCTTTTTCCTTATAACTTAAGGACTTCTTTTATTTGGCCACTTTTAATGTTTGTTCTTTACCACTATATTTTGCAAATTTAATTACAGTGTGTGTTGGTGTTGGTCTGCATTTGTTGATTTTGATGGGAGTTCTCTGTGCCTCCTGGATCTGGATGTTTGTTTCCTTCCCTAGCTTAGGGAAGTTTTCCGCTATTATTTTATGAAATAGATTTTTTGGCCCCCATTCTTTCCCTTATTCTTCTGGGATTCCTAAATATGAATATTATTACATTTGATGGAGTCGCTGAGTTCCATAAATCTATTCTCATGTTTCACAATTCTTCTTTCTTCCTTTTGTTCAGCTTCATTATTTTCCATTATTTTGTCTCCTAGGTCACTAATTCATTACTCTACTTCTTCCATCCTGTGTTTATTGCATCTAGGCTATTTCCAATCTTCTTTACTGCATTCTTCATCTCTGACTGAGTCTTTTTAATTCTTTTATCTCTGTGGCAAGGATCTTATTGATGCCTTCTATTATTTTCTCAATTTCAGTGAGTATCCATATAATTCTTGCTTTAAATTTTCTATCAGACATGTTACTTATATCTGTTTTGCTTAGATCTCTGGTCATGGCCTTATCTTGTTCTTTCATTTGGGATAAATTCTTGTGTCTTAGTATTTTGTTTAAGTCTCTGCTTTCTTCTCTGTGTTAGTAAAGGTAGGTATGTCTCCTGTTCCTAAAAGTAATCGTCTTACAAAGAACAGCATAGAGTCATGTCATACCAGGGCCTTGCGCTTTAGGGAGTGTCTCCAGTGTGGGCTGCATGTGCTCTGCTGTTGTGTTTTGGCTGTTCTATCCTTTAGGCCAGTTGCCTGCAAAGGTCCTCCTTGCTTGCTGTGGGAAATGTTTGGTCCTTGGCCTGGACTTGGCAAGCTTTAACTAGGTGTACTCTGGTCAGCACGTGAAATGAGAGCTGATACCAACTCCACAAGAGCAGATGCTCTGCAAACTCTCTGGTCTAGAAACATAATGTGGGCAGGAGTTTGTGCTGGTCCTCTGGGGGAGGGACCCATCATGCCTAGGCTGAGGCAAGCTTGACAAAAAAGGGCAGTCCCGCCAAGCCAGGGGGTGGGGCATGGTATAAGTAAGTTAGACAGTCAGCTTTGATTGTGCTGCTTCCTACAGGTGGCTGTGTGTTTATGCTGCATGGTAGGGGAGGAGAATGGCACGAGCCATCTCCTTTGATCCCACAGAGGCATCTCCATGACCACTACATCTCACAGATGCACTCCCAGAAGAGTGAATAATATCCCCACTGCATACCTCAGCCATAGCTGTTTCAACACTGTTTGTCCCTGGGTTTTTTGCCAGCCTTCTCTCTAGGAGAAAGACAGTGCCCTAGGCAGTGCCCTCCAGGCTTTATCCAAGTCAAGCCTGCTGACCATTAGGCTTTAAGGGGTGCCTGTGTGTCTCAGTCAGTTAAGCATGTGACTTCAGCTCAGGTCATGTTCTCACAGTTGGTGAGTTTAAGCCCCACATTGGGCTCTTTGCTGACAGCTCAGAGCCTGGAGCCTGCTTCAGATTCTGTGTCTCCTTCTGTCTCTACCCCTCCCCCGCACTCAGGCCCCCCTCAACAAAAACATTAAAAATTTAAATTAATAAATAAACAAAATTCTAGGCTTTAAGCCACACTGGTTGTAAGAAGTCACAAAATTCATCCCCTCTCATTTTCCTAAGCAATGGCTTCGAGGAAATGTTTACTTTGTGCATTATCCTGTGTGTTCCTCTCCTTTGTCCTTCTCAACAACCACATCTCCCTGCCCTCTGCAGCACCCATGATCTATTTGTCCCCTAAACACTGTCTCTGCACTTACTACTGTCTTAGATGTGGCCTCTTCTCTCTCTTTAGGTGTGGAGTTTGTTCTGTCCATCTTTAGATTGGATTTATGGGGCAGTTAGGATGATTGATAGTTATCTAGTTGTGTTCATAGGAGCAGACGGGCCTAGAGTCCTCCTTCACTGCAATTTTCCTCTCTCTTGAGAATGATTAAGAGAATGGTTAAAATTTTTTAAATTGAAAGTACCAGTGATAGAAAAATTGCAATCATTGGGAAGGAAATGGTTGGAATGCAAATGGTGCAACCACTTTGGAAGTCAGTTTGGCACTTTCTCACAAAACTAAACATAGTCTTATCATATGATCTAGGAATTGTGCTGTTAGAATTTATCCAATTGTTTTAAAAACCTATGCCCACTTGGAAAGTGTCATAGTTCTGGTGACATCCAGGGAGATGATCTTTGAAAATCCAGGAAAGAGAGTATAAATTTCACACCAAACCATATGCATAGCCACAGCAGTTCTCCAAGGTGAATAGTCTCTGGCATGTTGGGGGAAAAAATGAAAATATAAAAAATAAAATAAAATCCGACTCCCACACAAAAATATGAATAAATGCTTATAGCAACATTATTAATAATCACCAAAAACTGGAAGCAACCAAGATTTCCTTCAATAGGTAAATGGATAAAGGGCACCTGGGTGGCTCAGTCAGTTAAGTGTCTGACTTCAGCTCAGGTCATGATCTCACAGTTTGTGAATTAAAACCTCACATCTGGGTCTGTGCTGACAACTTAGAGCCTGCTTAGGATTCTCTCTATCCCTCTTTCTCTGCCCCTTTCCCACTTGTGCTCCTTCTATCTCAAAAATAACTAAATATTCTTTTTAAAAATAGGAGACTGGATACACAAATTGTGGTATATTAATACAATGGAATATCATTCTGTGATTAAAAAATTTTGGCTCAAGCCACAAAACGGTATGGGGAAGTCTAAATGCATACTGCTTGGTGAAAGAAGCCAGTCTGAAATAGTCTCATAGTATATGATTCTAGTTGTATGACATTCTGGAATAGCCAAAACCATAAATACAATGATCAGTGGATGCCAGAGGCTCAGGGAGGGTGAAAGAATAAAACATAAGTGATTTTCAGGGCAGAAAATAATTATATAACCTAATAATGTGTATATGGCATTATGTATTTGTCAAAGCACACTGAAACATATAGCACAAAGAGTGAATCTTAAATGTGTATAGTTTAAAAAAATAATTTACCAAGGATACTAGGGAGAAACACAGACTGTGACAAGAGAATCTAACTGTATTACAAATGTATGAGACAACCTCACTAAAAGGAGAAGATGGAACTGGTCCTGACAGAAGTAAGTTTGGAAATGAGTGGGGTCTGTAAAGCTAAAGACATGAGGAACTACACATAAGCATTATAATCTAGTTGATACAATTTGTTTCCATGGGGGCATGGGTTAACTATTCTGATGGGGCTATACATGTATAATGAGATTAAAAATTAAATGGCAGATGGCGGATAGTAGCAGCCACATCTCTCATTGTTGGGATGAGGATTTATAGGTAAGAAAGAGGAGAAAGCTAAAATGACCCATGTGGCAAAGTATTGGGATTGGAGACATCAGTATGAAATCATGTTTAAGTTATTATAGATACAGATAGTTACATATAGAAATGTTTAGAGATATGTGTATATATACACAAGTTAATACACACACACATATATTTCTTTGCTGTGTCATGTAATAGGGCCTAAAAGCAAAGAGACCACAGGAGCAAAGTGCACATGTAGCATCCAGATCTTGATTTCTAATACTATTCTGTAATAAAAGGGATGTGGGCTCCTTAGGAAATAGCTAAATCTAGGACTAAAGCAGGAAATATACAAGATAAGTCTGGCATCTTTTAGTGCCATAAAGTAAGGAAGTGCTTCAAAAATCACACATTTGGGGTGCGTGGGTGGCTCAGTCGGTTAAGTGTCCGACTTCAGCTCAGGTCATGATCTCACGGTTGGTGAGTTCAAGCCTCATGTCCTGCTCTGTGCTGACAGCTCAGAGCCTGGGACCTGCTTCAGATTCTGGGTCTCCATCTCTCTCTTCCCCTTCTCCGCTTGCACTTGTCTCTCTCTCTCTCTCAAAATAAATGAACATTAAAACAATTTTTAATTAAATAAAAAAATAAAAATCACACATTTATGGGGCTATATCAAGGGAGCACAGGACCCAACTGAAAGCTCCTAATAAGCTAAAATTATTCTACATGTTGCTGTCCAGTTCTCCCAACACCACCTGTTGAAGAGGCTGTGTTTTTTCCATTGCACACTCTTTCCTGCTTTGTCAAAGATTAATTGGCCATATACTTGTGGGTCCAGTTCTGGGTTCTCTATTCTCTTCTATTGGTCCATGTGTCTGTTTTTGTACCAGTACCATACTGTCTTGATAATGATGGCTTTGTAGTAGAGGCTAAAGTCAGGGATTGTGATGCCTCCCGTTTTGGTTTTCTTCTTCACTATTACTTTGGCTATTCGGGGTCTTTTGTGGTTCCATATGAATTTTAAGATAGTTTGTTCTAGCTTTGAGAAGAATGCTGGTGCAACTTTGATGGGGATTGCATTGAATGTGTAAATTGCTTTGGGTAATAATGACATTTTCACAATGTTTATTCTTCTAATCCATGAGCACGGAATGTTTTTCCATTTCTTTGTGAGTACTATATGGCAATGAGGAAGAATGAAATCTGGCCATGTGTAGCAAAGTGGATGGACCTTGAGGGTGTCATGCGAAGCGAAATAAGTCAGGCAGAGAAGGATAGATACCATATGTTTGCATTCATAGGTCTAACAGGAAAGACCTGGCAGGGGACCACGGGGATAGGAAGGGGGAAAGATAGTGGGGGAGAGTGAGGGACACAGATCAAGGGGGACTACTGAATACTGAAAACGAACCATGAACTGAAGAGGGAGGGGGAGGGAGAGAGGGGGTGATGATCATGGAGGAGGGCACTTGTGGGGAGAAGCACTGGGTGTTATATGGAAACCAATTTGACAGTAAACTATTTTTAAAAAGCTAAAATTAGAACAATCTAAGCAACAGAATAAATAAAAGTAGTATTGGATTATAAACCAAAGTATAAAATAAACATACATAATTGCATACTGATATAAGTAAATGACTATTCAGTCATTTATTAAAATTAATTAGATTAAGGAGAAGAAACAAACTTCCTATGCAGAAAAAATTCAAATAAGTAGCTAATCTGCCCTCAAGGAGGGAAATGTATAATGTTTCACTCCTGAAGTACGGGCTACACATAGTAACATCTCTCCAAAGAGTAAAGTATAAAGAGGGGAGCAAAAAAGGAAGCTTACAGTGTTAAAACCTGATAAACACCACCTCAACAAGGTCAACATCAACAGATATAAATCATGTAGATAGTATATATCCTGTATATAATGTGATAAAAATGGCACTTAAACTGTGCTCTTCCTGCCAATAACCCATAACTCCAGTTTTGTCTTATTTTGTGCCTATGACATCAGACAAATTCCAATAGTAGGGCATTCTACAAACTACCTGACTAGTACTCCAAAATTGTCAAGAAAAGTCTAAAAAACTACCATAGCCCAGAGAAACCTAGGAAGACACGATAACTACTTGTAATGTGGTATCCGGAATAGGATCCTGGAAGAGAAAACAGGCATTAGGTAAAAACTAAGGAAATCTGAAGAAATTATGAACTTCAGTTAATAACAATATAACAGTATCGGTTAATTAATTGTAAAAATGCATAATACTTAAACATGTTAGTAATAAGGGAAACTATGTACAGGGTATAGGGAAAATCTCTGTACCATCTTCTCAATTTTTCTGTAAATTTAAAACTGTTCTAAGGAGAGCTGGGTGGCTCAGTTGGTTAAGCATCTCACTCTTGGTTTCAGCTCAGGTCATGATCTCACATTCATGGGATCAAGCCCAACATTGGGCTCCACACTGACAGCATGGAGCCTGCTTAGTAACATCTTTCTCCCTCTCTCACTGCCCCTAGCCACCACTCAAAAATAAACAAGTAAACTTTAAAAAAACTACTGTAAAGAATAAAGTCCATTGTAAAATATTTGATAAACCAAAAGGTGACAAAGTCCATCGTATCATGGTTCTTATTTGCATTTCTTTGATTAAAGGTGAGGTTGAACAGCTTTTAATAGGTTTATTGTCCATGTATATTTTTCTTTCATGATTGTGCTGTTCCTGTTCTTTGCCCATTGTTCTATTTGAATATTTATCATTTGTTAATAGGATATTACATAAAGTAAATTAACCTTTGTCATATGTTCACTTTTCCAATTCATTATTTGTCTTTACATTTTATTTATGACATTTTCGGCTATCCAGAAATATTTCATTTTTATGTAGTCAAATATGTCAATCTTCCCTTTATGGTTGTGCATTTCATATCATGCATGAAAAACCCTCTGCTACCCTGAGATTATAAAAATGTTCACTCATATTTCCTTCTGCTGGTTTTATGGTTTCATTCTTTTTACATTTTATATTGTTATACCAAAAATTTCCATGGTATAAACAGTGGAACATTAATCCAGCTTTATTTATTTTCTAAATAATTAGTTGGTCATCCCAATAAGCTTACAGAATATTTCTTTTCCCTACTAAATTACAATGACTTTTTTAATAATAAATTCCATATCTGGGTTTACTTCTGAACTTTATATTTTTATTCTACCGCTCTATCTCTTTTCCCAAAATAATGCTACAATATTTTAATTATCATAGCTTTGTGAAAAATTTTCATATTTCATATTTGATAAGGCAAATCCTCTCTTATTAGTTTTACTCTAAAATTTCCTTACTCTTCCTTAATATGTATCTTTCAACATAAAATGAAGAATACTATTACAAAGTTCTAAAAAACAAAAATAACCCCCTAAACTCTTGGAATGCTTTTTGGAAATGTCATTAATTTATAGGTTGATTAATAGCTTTTATAAAATTGAGTCCAAGTACATGATATGTTTCTCTTCTTTATTCTTCAGTAGAATTTTATACTTTCTTCCTATAAGTCTTTCACTTTTTTATTAAATTTATATTCCTAGGTATTTTGTACATCCCACGAGTCTTGAACTTTTGCAAAATTTATATTCCCAGGTATTCTGTGCTTGCTATTGCTATTGGCAATTGAATATTTTTTCACCATTATATTTTCTATTCTTTATTATTGATATATGTGAAGCTATTGAGGCAATGATCAATGAGTTTGCATTTACACACACACACACACACACACACACACTTCAATGTAAGAGAGATCTCCAAGAGTTGGGGGCTGCTTTGTCCCTAAAGGATCCAGGATTCTGTTGCTTTCTCCCCTGACAGTATTTCTCTAGTTAAGGGCAATTATCCCAAGTAGGAAAGAGAATTATTAGCAATCAAGAATACCAGAATAGTGGTTAAAAAAAAAGGTCTCTGAGGTCAGGCTGTGATCAAATTTAAGCTCCACCACTTCCTAACTGTGGGACATTGGACAAGTAACTTGATACCTCTATGCTACAGTCCTCCAACATGTAAAATGACAGTAATAATAGTACATTCTTCACAGGGTTGTTTAACATTAGATAAATTAATATGAACAAAGTATTTAAAACAGTGACTTGGAATAGTAAATACTACTACCTATTACTAAAATTACCTTGAACATCTCTTTCTCAATCCTCTACCATTCATACTACATAACATCATTTTTTTCCTTTTTTCTTAAGTTTGTCATATGTAAGATTTTATATACAATTAGTGTGTACTGTAACAGTTTACACTGAGTCAGTCCATTTATATAAAACATTACCTGGTTGTATAGCACATTATTTTCCCATATGAAAATAGAAAAATAAATGGATTTACAATAACTTTTGGCCATTTTGTATTCTAAAAGTGTTAATAAACCTATCCTTTTAAACCAAATGAATCTGAAAAAAGTTTCCAGAGTATGTAGTTTAAATTTTACATATAATCTCACTATCTTATTACCAAAAACACAGTAGTGAGTAAAATAGTGGGGGGGGGAGGGAGGAATAAAATATGTTTAATAAAATATTCAATATAAAAAGAGGACTAATGGAATTAAGTGGTCCATTTCCTCACTTACATTCTAAGCAATTAACCCATTAACAAAAATTATTTTAAAACGTTAATCATATAAAATAGGTTTTACAAAATGGCAACCCAAAACACTTAAGGCAAAAATAGAAATTCTAGGATGATATCTCCGTAACTGGACAAACAACCAGAACAACTAGCAAGGAGCTGGGGTAATAAGATTGAGGGAGAGAGAGAAAAGCTATCTCTGAGAAACCAGAGTTGTGGAGGGAATGTTAAGGTTCTCCCTGGTAAATTCTATGACCAGAAAGCTTTGAGGTCTTGTTATTCTGGTTGCAGCTAATGGCAACAATCAATTGTAGACATTGGGATAAAGTGTATATACAATCTGGCTTAACAGAGGTCAAGGAGTTAATTCAGAGGGCTTCAAATTCTTGTTTCACCAGAACAAGTTGTGTTTTGCCCTTAGCAGATAAATTTCCTTCTTTTTCCTTCCTCAAAAAACATTTATTGAACACTTAATATATGTCAGCTGCTTTATCAAGCTCTAGGGACAAAGCAGTGATCCAGGAAGAAATGGTTTCTGTCTTCATAGAGATTGTATTTTAGTAAAAGATAGATAGTAAACAAATATACAAGATAGCTTCATATAGTGTTAAGTGCTAAGAAGTGTGTGGAGCAAAAGAATGTGACAGAGAGTGGCTGAGTGTTTACTTTACATAGGACAGGGAAGATCTATCTTAAAGAGATGATATTTGAGTTGCAATATTGCAAAGATATGGAAGATTATTTCAACAAGCACAAAGGGTTTGAGGTAGGGATGAGAAGAATATGTTGAAGAAAGAAAAATGCCTATATGGCTGAGATTTCTGCCACAATGCTATTCCAGAAGTTAATTTCTGTGTTGAGTAAAAATTCTAAATGTAATACATAGGGATATTTGGTGGCTTCATATCTAAACATGACACTCCCACATGATACAGTATCCCACATGATACCCTAATATCTTGATTCAAAGGCTGGGTCAAATGTCTTGAGTGGCTGCTATGCTTCACCCAGAAACCACTGCCCTCACTAACAAGAGGGATGTCATAGCTGTTACTTCCTTGGTCTACCCATCACAACTTGGTCAATGCCTTGGGAAGCTCCAGGTTTCAACAATACCTTGAAGAAATCACCTCTGTTCACAAACACTGCTCATCAAGATGGGATTGCTCAATATTTAGGGAACCTGGTCTGGCACTCCTCTTCCCCACCGGCCTAGCCAATCCTAATGTAAACTAGAGAAGCCATTGGCCCCATTCCATGTCTCTGATATTATCTACCACTCCTCCCCACTACTTCAACGTTACCTATAGCATTACGTTCCACAGGGCTCTTCAGGCTTCTGCTGGGCTCACCTCTGCCACAATAACATCCACTTCACCATTACAAACTACGCAATTATATTATAGCTTTATTGTATATTTTCTGTCTTCCCCCACTAGAATGTAAACTCCATGAGTGAAGGGCTTATCTCTTATTCACTACTGTATTTCTAATGTCTACCACATCGTTCATGCTTTATAAACATTTGTTGAATGAATGAATAAATTCTAACTATAGCTTCCTTCTTGGGGTTGGTCTCTTGAATCTACTGCTGTATTCTCTATTTTGTTCCATTGGCCTATTTGTCTACTGTCATGCCAATATCCCTCTTTCTTAATCATTATATCTCTATAGTAATTCCTGATGTGAGGCAGAGTGAATTCCCCAACTCATTCTTCAAGATTATCTACTGTGGAGTTTAAGAGTATGGAAACTGTATGTGTACAAGCATATGGAGGAAAAAAAGAGTGTAGAATCTGGAGTCAAACTTCTTCGGTTTGAGTTCTGGATATGCTGATTAATGGATGTGACACCATGGCTAAATTAATTATAGCGTTTCTGTGCCTCAGTTTTCTCACATATGAAATAGGTCCAAAACAGTACTTACCTTATTGGATTATTGTGAGGATTAACTTAGTTCATTAGATGTAAAAAGCATACAACACATGGTTAGACACTGCCTAGAGTATAATAAATGTTCAATAAATATCAGCTGCTAATTTTGGCCCTTTGCTCTTTGATGTACCTCTTATAATTAGTTTTTTAAGTTCCATGAAAAAAATATAGTTGAATTCTGGCTGAAACTGTATTGAATTTTTAGACTAATTTGGGGGATCATTGATATATTTACAATATTAATCTTTCTATCTATGTACATTGCATACCTCTTTCCTGATTTAGATCTTTTTAATGTCTGTCAGTCATGATTTAACATTTTCTACATAAAGATACTAATATTTTGCATATGAGAGAGAAGCCTGAATCTTTTCTTTTTATTTACTGTTCTTGTCAATTTTATTATCAAGCTTATAAACCCTCATAAAATGAATTGGGGGGAACTTTTCTTATTTTTCTATTCCTGAGCTGAGTTTTATGAGATTGGATTTATTTATTCCTTGAATGTTGATAGAACTCATTTGTGAAGTCATTTGGATGATGGTATTCAGAGTGAGGGGTGTGGTAGAGTTTTACTTATTGATTCATTGCTTTAAAGTTTATAGGTTATTAAGGTTTTCAATTTCTTCTGGAGTCATTTTTGTTGTTCTATTTTCCCAGAAATATTGTCCATTTTGTATAAGATTTCAGATTTATCAAAATAAAATATTTAACAGTAATAACTTATTTTTAATCTTTCTGTATTTCTAGTTACAAACTTTCTTATTTTTTCTACTTTATGTTTTTATTAGTTGATTAGTGTGGACAATGGTTTATCCATTTTCCAAAAAGCCGCCACAATCTTTTAAAGTATCAATATGGTAGTTAAATTTTTTCTGTCATAGTTTCACTTTCTTTTTATTAATATTGCTCTTAACTTTGTCATTTCCTTTTTTCTGGTTTTTTTTTTTTTTTAGTTTTTATCATTGTTTCCTTTCTAACTTAGGTTGGACACTTAATGTATAAATACTCATTCTTTCTTATTTCCTAATAAAGATATTTAAAGGCTTTAAATTTGTCTCTAAGCACAATCTTCCTTTGCTGCATCCTACATGTTTTGATGTGAGATATTTTTTATTAGAATTCAGTTATAAATATTTTCTAATTTGCATTAAGTCTTCTTCCTTGTCCCATGAGCTAATCAAATATGTATTTTTAAATTTCTGATTATATTTTAAGGTTTGTGTTTTGTTTTTGCTATTGATGTCTAACTTAATTGCACTGTGACCAGATAATATGGTCTCTATATTTTAAGTGTGTCCTTTGTAAAAACATATAACTGGATTATGAAAAAAAATCAATTATCAATTTGAAATTTCAGCATTTTAAGTGTTTCAGTATTGGTGGATTTCATACAACATTTATTTTTATCACTAACATTTTTTATCTATTTGTACCATCTAATTTAATGTTTTCTACTCACTCTGATTTTTTTAATGCTTCTATTTTTTACTTTTCTCCTTCTTTACAAGTAATTGAACTGATTTTATTCAATTTTTTCCTCTACTGGTTTGTATGTTGTATACTCTATTTCTATTCCTTTCATAGTTACGCTTAAATTTGAATAGTCATACTTAAATGAGCCAAGTCTAAAATTAATTAGTATCTATAACTTCCCACCAATGATACAAGGATCTTCTAATGTTTTAATGTTGATCACCTCCTCAGTTTATTTATTTATTTATTTATTTATTTATTTATTTATTTATTATTACTGTTGTCCAGTATTTTAATTCCACCTTTCTTTAAACTCCCCAACTCGAGAGAGAAGGATGCACAACTTGAGAGACTATTGAATACTGAAAATTAACTGAGGGTTGAAGGAAAAGGGGGAGGAGGGAAAAGAGGAGGTGGTGATGGAGGAGGGCACTTGTGGGGAAGAGCGCTGGGTGTTGTATGGAAACCAATTTGACAATAAACTATTTTAAAAAAAATAAAATAAAATAAACTCCCCAACTCAGTCACTATACTGTTTAATATAGGTAATTGTTGTTTCTGTTTCTCTAATTGTTGTTTCTGTTTCATAGCTCATTACTTTTTCTTTCACCTCATTCTTCTTCCATTGTTATGGAAATTTGTTATAGAAGATCTATTAATGAAGACCTAATTTTACATGTCTGAAACTGTCTTTATTTGGCTCTTGTTTTTCAACATTAGTTTTTCAGATAGTTTCTTCTGGCACTTTAAAAGTGCAGTAGATCCTTAAACAACACGCATTTGAGCTCTGCAGACCCATTTATACATGGACTTTTTTTTTATTAATACAGTACAGTACTGTAAATGTATTTTCTCTTCCTTGTGATTTTCTTTTTTTATGTTTTTCTTAATTTTTTTATTTTTGAGAGACAGAGAGAGACAGCGTGAACAGGGGAGGGTCAGAGAGAGAAGGAGATGCAGAATCTGAAGCAGGCTCCAGGCTCTGAGCTAGCTGTCAGCACAGAGCCCGTCTCGGGGCTCGAATCCATGAACCGTGAGATCATGACCTGACCAGAAGCTGGACGCTCAACCGACTGAGCCACCCAGGCACCCTGAGATTTTCTTAATAATACTTTCTTTTCTCTACCTTACTTTATTGTAAGAATATAGTATATAATACACATAACATGCAAAATATGTATTAATTGACTATGCTAGCAGTAATGCTTCCAGTCAACAGTAGGCTATTAGTAGTTAAGTTTTGGAGGAGCCACAATTTTCTCACAGATTTTTAACTGCACAGGGGTCAGCAATCCTAAACCCCACATTGTTCACATGCCAACCGTATTATTCTTTTATCTTCTGACTTTAATGCTTTTGAGAAGTCTGCTCTCAGTTTACTAATCAGTCTTTTAGAGATAATCTGTCATTCTCGTCTGGCTTCTTTTCAGACATTCTCTACCTTTGTACCACAATGTGTTCATGCACAGCTTTCTTTGTATTTGTCCTGCCTGAGATGTTGCAATTCTTGAATTTAAAGATTCATGTTTTTCATGAATAAGTGAAATTATCAGCCATTACTCTTTGAATTTTTCTTCTCTCTCATTTTCTACATTCTCTCCATCTAGAAATGTAATTATACTTATGTTAAATTTCTCATTCTATCTTTCATATTTTCAAATTTCTCATTTATGATTCCTACCCCTTTCTCTCTCTCTCTCTCTCTCTCTCTCTCTCTCTCTCTCTCTCTCTCTCTCTCCCTCTCTCCCTCTCTCTCTCTCTCTCTCTCTCTTTCTCTCTGGTGAATTATGAGTAATTTCTTCAGATCTACTTTTTAGGTCAGTAACAGTCTCTTATTTCTAATTTGGTATTTAACTTGTCCATTAAATTTTTTAAATTGACAGTTACATTTTTTATTCTAGAAAGCCTATTTTATTCTCTGAAATATTTACCTACATTTCCAACTGAAAGTCCTAACCACAGCAATCAATCAAGAAAAAGAAATAAGAGACATCCATATGGGGAAAAAGAAGTTAAAATGTCACTATATTTGCAGCTGACATGATACCATATACATGGGAAATTCTAAAGACTCCATCAAAAAGACTACTAAAAGTAATAAATTAATTCAGTAAAATTATAGGATACAAATTAATACCCAGAAGTCAGTAGCCTTTCTACACACTAGTAACAAAGTAGCAGAAAGAGAAATTAAGAAAACAATACCATTTAAAAGCATACAAAAAAGAATAAAATATCTAGGAATAAACTTCATCAAAGAGGTGAAAGACTTGTGCTCCAAAAACTATAAAACACTAAATGAAAGAAATTGAAGATGACACAAACAAATGGAAAGATATTCCATGCTTGTGGGTTGGAAGAATCAATATTGTTAAAATGTCCGTATTACCAAAAGTAATCTACAGATCAATGCAATCCTTATCAAAATATCAATAACATTTTTTGCAAGACTAGAACAGATACTAAAATTTGTATGGAACCACAAAAGACCACAAATAAGCAAAGCAAACTTGAGAAAGAAGAACAGAGCTGATGGTATCACAATTCCGGGTTTCAAGATATACTACAAAGCTGTAGTAATCAAATCAGTATGCTCACACAAAAACAGACACATAGATCAGTGGAATGAATAGAGAGCCCAGAAGTAAACCCATGATTACATGGTCAACTAATCCATGACAAAGGAAGCAAGAATATACAATGGAAAAAAGGTTTTCTCTTTTGGTTCTGGGAAAACTGGACAGACACATGTAGAAGAATGAAAGTGGACCACCTTTTAACACAATACCAGTAAATAAACTAAAAATGGATTAAAGACCTAAATGAAACCTGAAACCAAAAAATTCCTAGAACACGGGCAATAATGTCTCTGGCACCAGTCATAGCAACATTTTTCTAGATATGTCTTCTAAGGCAAGGAAAACCAAAGCAAAAATAAGCTACATAAAAATCAAAAGTTACATAAAAATCAAAAGCCTTTTCCCAACAAAGGAAACCATCAAGAAAACAAAAAGATACCCTACTGAATGGGGGAAGATATTTGCAAATGACATATTCAATAAAGAGTTAATATCCAAAAATACACAAAGAATTTATACAACTCAATACTAAAAAAAAAAAAACCCCAAACAATCTGATTAAAAATGGTCAGAGGACCTGAATAAACATTTTTTTCCAAAGAAGACATAAGATGACAATGAGACACATTAAAGATGTTCAACACCACTCATTGTCAGGGAAATACAAATCAAAACTCCAATGACATATCACCTTACAACTTTTAAAATGATTAAAATAAAAAAGACAAGAAAGAACAAGTGTTAGAAAGGATGTGGGAAAAAAGGAACTCTTTACACTGTTGATGGAAATGTAAATTGGAACATCCACTGTGGAAAACAGTATGGAGAATCTTCAAGAAGTTAAAAACAGATATACTATATTATCCAATAATTCCACTATTGGGTATTTACCCCCAAAAAATGAAAACACTAATTTGAAAAGACACATTCACCCCAATGTCGATCGCAGCATTATTTATTTATTTTTTATTGTTTTAGTTATTTTATTTTTTTAAATAGTTTATTGTCAAATTGGTTTCCATACAACACCCAGCGCTCTTCCCCACAAGTGCCCTCCTCCATCACCACCACCTCTTTTCCCCCCTCCCCCTTCCCCTTCAACCCTCAGTTCGTTTTCAATATTCAATAGTCTCTCAAGTTTTGTGTCCCTCTCTGTCCCCAACTCTCTTTCCCTCTTCCCCTCCCTCTGGTCCTCCATTAGGTTTCTCCTGATTGCAGCATTATTTACAATAGACAAGATATGGAAGCAACCTGCAAACCTGTGCCCATCGATAGATGAATGGATAAGGAAAAAGGAAAATGCGGCATGCTTACACACACTGGAATTTTACATAGCTAAAAAAGATGATGAGATCATACCATTTGAGGCAACATGGATAGACCTAGAAGGTATTATGATAAATGAAATGTCATACTGAGAAAAACAAATACCATATGACTTCACTCATAAATGGACTCTAAAAAATAAATGAATAAACAAAAAGCAGAATCAGACCTATAAATACAGAGAACAAACTGATGGTTGCTAGAGGGAAAGGAGGTAAAGGTAAAATGAGCAAAGAAGAGTGGGAGATACAGGCTTCCAGTTATTGAGTGAATGAGTCATGAAATAAAAGGCACAGTATAAGGAATGCAGTCAATTATATTGTAATAGTGATATATAGGACAGATATATAGTTAGAATTGTGATAACAATGGATAAACTTGAATCACTGTGTTGTACACCTGAAACTAATGTAGCATTGTGTGTCAACTGTACAAGAGAGAGAGAGAGAGAGAGAGAGAGAGAGAGAGAGAATGGAGCTTATTTGGATCTTGATTTGAATACACCAATGGTAAAATAAATTTTACCAGACAATCAAGGAAATTTGAACACTGAAAACTAATTTTTAGGTACTATATAGTATATTTCTTTTGCCTTTTAAAAGCCATTTCATTTAGAGCTAATATTAAAATACATATGAATGAAATTATATGATACCCAGGATTTGCTTCAAAGTAATCCAGTGTTGATAATGGTGGAGGCACTGGGTAGAGAATATAGATGAAATGGAATTGGTCCAAAGTTAATCATTGTTGAATCCCCAAAAATATATCACCAATATATTTTTAAAATATTCCAATTTTGTTTTTAATTCTGTATAATAAAAAGTGAAAAAAATGTACCTAGTCTTTCATACCAGACATGATAGTATCTACTCATTCATCCCTGCTCTCCTTGTTGTAATCATAAATCCTAGAAACTGCACAAAATGAAACCAAAAGAGAATTCTGAAAAGTGGAAAGAAGACAGCAAGCTGGTTAGAGATCCAATAACTTGAGGAAAGGCACATCATTAGTGCATCCCCTACCCAACAGTTAACTCAGGCCTATCAGTAACTGACCCCCAACCTAGCAACACAAGGTGCTCCAGTTAGGTTCATTTCTCTCCCAGATGGAAAAAAGAATCCTAATGACAACCCCAGGTGAGCTTACTGCCAAGCATTGGCAACAATGGCAAGGGGGATCAATGAAGATCATTTCTGAAAATAAGTGACTATGGCAAGGCTTCTCTTTTCATACCAGGTCCAAGATTCTCTGCCCACCCCCAACACAGAGAGATACTAGGTGGCCAGACAGCAATAGCAAAGGGGTATTCCACCATAAACAGTGACCTAGACCTGGAAACTTTTTTGCCTCTTTGTGCTGAGACTCCTCTGTCTCAACCAGAAACTTGGGACATGGCACTTCAGGAGCTATAATAAGGAAAATCCCATTGCAACAAGCTGTCTGGGCCTCTCCTACAGACAGGGATGTCATGCCACAGGTAGCATCTGATCAGAAAGTAATCTCCTCCCCCAAGAAAACCAAAGACTTCCCTCTACAAACAGCAGGAAGGACCTGTGGCAAGGGGGATCCCACCACAATAAGTGGTTAGACCAGGAAGCATCCTTCATCCTTGTGGGTGGATAATTCATTTTTCCATCCAAATGAACCAAGAAGTCTGACATGAGAAAATACTTCAACCCACTCAGGATTCATGAGAACCCAAGAAGCACCAGGTAAACCAAGCAGATGAAAAGAGAATAGCAAGGCAATGAAAATTAAATTATTGTTGGAACCAGAGCCTATAAAAGTAGGTCAGAACCTGTGTGCTATATACCTAAACAGGATGACTGCCTGCTAAATAGAAGATTACCCAGAGTCTCTTAACATAATAGCCAAAATGTCCAAGATGCAATAAAAAAATCATTTGGCCTTTATGAAAGATTATACACAAGGGGCAAATAAGCACATCAAAAGATGTTCAACTTTATCAGTCATTAATGAAATGCTAATTAAAAGCAAAATGTGATATCTCTGCACACTCTTCAGAATGGCAAAAAATACTGACCAAATCAAATGCAAGGATGCAGAGAAACTGGATTGCTCATATATTTCTCATGGGAATGTAAAATGATTTAAATAAAACACTCTGCAAAGTACATCAGCAGTTTCTTTTTAAAAAACTAATCATACAATGACCATATGACCCAGCAATTGTCCTCTTGGGCATTTATCCAAGAGAAATAAATTATATTTATACAAAAACCTACACACAAATGTTCATGGCATGTTTACTCACAGGAGCCAAAAACTAGAAAAAATTCAGATATACTTCATCAAGTAATGGCTAAACAAACTGTGGTACATCTATACCATAGAGTACTACTCAACAATAAGAAGGAACAAGCTATTAATAAACACAACTACTTGGATGGATCTCCATGGAATTAGGTTGGGTAATAAAAGCTAACCCTGCAAGTTTAAATACTGTATGATTCCATTTATATAGCATTTTAAAAATTTATGGTTTATTGTCAAGTTAGTTTCCATATAACACCCAGTGCTCTTCCCCACAAGTACCCTCCTCCATGTCCATCACCCACCCCCTTCCCCTTACTCCCTCCCCCTCAGCCCTCAGTTAGTTAGAATCTGTTTGTGTCTGTGCATGGAGTCATATCCAGAGTCAGCTCAATCCCAGGCAGCATCACCTTCCTGCAGGCCAGTAAAGACCTGACTCAATGTAGGGAGTGGAGGAAGTCCAAAAAGCCAGACTGGAGCAAAGAAGATCTTGGGAAGGAGGGCATCTCACTCCTACGACCTCCATGGAGGGCCCCAGAGTAGGGGCTCCACCTCGTTCTCATCCATCACCAATTGCCACAGTATTTGCACAAAGAACTTCCTGAAACACTCTGAGAGAAGCACAAGGCAATGCCAGAAACGCAAATAGCCCAGATTCCACAACACACATCTCTGAGCCAACCATGGCTAACTCTTCACTGGGACTCACACATGTCTGTGCTACATCCTGGCTCCAAAATGGCATAGGTCTGGCCCCTTCCCTTTCTGGTCCTGGCCTGTGTTCACAGGGAGGGCACTTTTTACCTCCAACCTCAGTGAGCAAGTGTTTGAGGGCTGGGTTCCCTCCCCAGCCAATACTGCATAAGCCTGAATCCCAGGCTTGCTAGAGGCCTCCTTTTCAGCCGTGGTTTCCTCTCTAATTAATATATTTCTTGTGGGGTAGCTAGGTGGCTAAGTGGCCGGCTCTCGATGTTGCCTCAGGCCATGATCTCATGGTTCGTGGGTTCAAGTTTTGCATTACTGACAGTGCAGAGCCTGCTTGGGACTCTCTTTCCCACTCTCCCCCTCTCTCTCCCTCTCTACTTCTCCCACTCATGCTCTCTCGGTTTCTCTCAAAATAAATAAATAAACTTAAAAAATAAATTTCTTCTCAGGTGATTCTCAGGACTCCACTGTGACTGGTATCATTTACATTCACACAGTTCAGGTGAAAGAAAACGCCATACATTGAGAGGCATGGCTTTGACCTATACAGCCTCCACAGTCTGATGCTTCAGTTTTAGAAGATGCTTAACATCCAAATACCAAGAGTAGCCCACGTATAGTATAACTGACGGCACCTCAATTCTCTATATTGTGAAATGTGGGGACTAGCACTTAGTCCAAAATAATAACCTTTAGAACTCTTTGGTTTTTTTTTCTTTTTTTTAAAGTAGTTTATTGTCAAATTGGTTTCCATACAACACCCAGTGCTCTTCCCCACATGTGCCCTCCTCCATCACCACCACCTCTTTTCCCCCCTCCCTCTTCAAACCTCAGTTCGTTTCAGTATTCAATAGTCTCTCAGGTTTTGCGTCCCTCTCTCTCCCCAACTCTCTTTCCTTCTTCCACTCCCCCTGGTCCCCCATTAGGTTTCTCCTGTTCTCCTGTTAGACCTATGAGTGCAAACATATGGTATCTGTCCTTCGCTGCCTGACTTATTTCGCTTACCATGACGCCCTCAAAATCCATCCACTTTCCTACAAATGGCCATATTTCATTCTTCCTCATTGCCATATAGTACTCCATTGTATATATATACCACATCTTCTTGATCCATGTCCATCAGGTGATGGACATTTAGGCTCTTTCCATGATTTGGCTATTGTAGAAAGTGCCACTATGAACATTGGGGTACATGTGCTCCTATGCATCAGCACTTTTGTATCCCTTGCATAAATCCCTAGCAGTGCTATTGCTGGGTCATAAGGGAGTTCTATGGATAGTTTTTTGAGGATCCTCCACACTGTTTTCCAGAGTGGCTGTACCAGTTTACATTCCCACCAACAGTGTAGGAGGGTGCCCGTCTCTCCACACTCTCGCCAGCATCTATAGTCTCTTGATTTGTTCATTTTAGCCACTCTGACTGGCATAAGGTGGTATCTCAGTGTGGTTTTGATTTGTGCTTCCCTAATGATGAGTGATGTTGAGCATCGTTTTATGTGCCTGTAGACCATCTGGATGTCCTCTTTGGAGAAGTGTCTGTTTATATCTTCTGCCCATTTCTTCACTGGGTTATTTGTTTTTTGGGTGTGGAGTTTGGTGAGTTCCTTGTAGATTTTTGATACTAGCCCTTTATCTAATATGTCATTTGCAACTACCTTTTCCCATTCTGTCAATTCCCTATTAGTTTTCTTGATTGTTTCCTTTGCAGAGCAGAAGCTTTTTATCTTGATGAGGGCCCAAGAGTTCAGTTTTGCTTTCATTTCCCTTGCCTTTAGGGATGCATCAAGTAGGAAATTGCTGCGGTGGAGGTCAAGGAGATAGTTTCCTACTTTCTCCTTGAGGGTTTTAATGGTTTCCTGTCTCACATTCAGGTCCTTCAGCCATTTTGAGTTAATTTGTGTGTATGGTGTAAGAAAGTGGTCTAGTTTCATTCTTCTTCATGTTGCTGTCCAGTTCTCCCAGCACCACCTGCTAAAGAGGCAGTCTTTTTTTCATCGAATACTCTTTCCTGCTTTGTCAAAAATTAATTGACCATACATTTGTGGGCCCAGTTCTGGGTTCTCTATTCTATTCCATTGGTTTATGTGTCTGGTTTTGTGCCAATACCATACTGTCTTGATGATGACAGCTTTGTAGTAGAGGCTAAAGTCTGGGATTGGGATGCCTCCCATTTTGGTTTTCTTCTTCAGTATTACTTTGGCTATTCGGGGTCTTTGTGGTTCCATATGAATTTGAGGATAGTTTGTTCTAGCTTTGAGAAAAATGTTGGTGCAATTTTGATGGGGATTGCATTGAATGTGTAAATTGCTTTGGCTAGCAATGACATTTTTACAATGTTTATTCTTCCGATCTATGAACAGGGAATGTTTTTCCATTTCTTGGTGTCTTCCTCAATCTCTTTCATAAGTTTTCTATAATTTTCATCATATTGGTCTTTTACATCCTTGATTAGGTTTACTCCTAGGTATTTTATGGTTTTTCTGTGCAATTGTGAATGGGATCAGGTTCTTGATTTCTCTTTCTGCTGCTTCATTTTTAATGTATAAGAATGCCTGATTTCTGTACATTGATTTTGTACCCTGCGACTTTACTGAATTCATTGATCAGTTCTAGAAGGCTTCGGGTGGAGTCTGCCGGGTTTTCCATGTAGAGTATCATGTCATCTGTGAAAAGTGAACGTTTGACTTCTTCTTTGCCAATTCTGATGCCTTTTATTTCCTTTTGTTTTCTGATTGCTGATGCTAAGACTTCCAGAACCATGTTTAACAACAGTGGTGAGAGTGGACACCCCTGTCGTGTTCCTGATCTCAGGGGGAAAGCTCTCAGTTTTTCCCCATAGAGGATGATATTAGCTGTGGGCTTTTCATAAACTGCTTTTATAATGTTAAGGTAAGTTCCTTCTATTCCGAGTTTCTCTAGGGTTTTTATTAAGAAAGGGTGCTGTACTTTGTCAAATGCTTTTTCTGCATCTATCGACAGGATCATATGTTTTCTATCCTTTCTTTTGTGAATGTGATGAATCACGTTGATGGATTTGTGAATATTGAACCAGCCCTGTAACCCAGGAATGAGTCCCCCTTGATCATGATGGATAATTCTTTTTATATGCTGTTGAATTCGATTTGCTAGTATCTTGTTGAGTATTTTTGCATCTGTATTCATTAAGGATATTGGTCTGTAGTTCTCTTTTTTGGCTGGGTCTCTGTCTGGTTTGGGTATCAAGGTGACACTGGCTTCGTAGAATGAGTTTGGACGTTTTCCTTCAATTTCTATTTTTTGGAATAGTTTGAGAAGAATGGGTATGGGCTCTGCTTTAAATGTCTGGTAGAATTCCCCTGAGAAGCCATCTGGCCCTGGGCTCTTATTCGTTGGGAGATTTTTGATAACGGATTCAATATCTTCACTGGCTATAGGTCTATTCATGTTTTCTATCTCTTCCCAATTGAACTTTGGTAATGCATGTGCATTTAGGAATTTTTCCTTTTCATCTAAGTTGTCCAGTTTGTTGGCATATAATTTTTCATAGTAATCTCTGATGATTGCTTGCATTTCTAAGGGATTAGTTGTGATAGATCCTTTTTCATTCATGTTTTTCTCTAACTGGATTTTCTCTCTTTTCCTTCTGAGGAGCCTGGCTAGAGGTTTATCAATTTTGTTTATTTTTTCAAAGAACCAAATCTTGGTTTCATTGACCTGCTCGATTGTTTTTTTGGATTCTACATTGTTTATTTCTGCCCTGATCTTTATTATTTCTTTTCTTCTGCTGGGTTTGGGGTCCTCTTGCTGCTTCACTTCTAGTTCCAGTAGGTGCTCTGTTAGATTTTGAATTTGCGCTTTTTTTAGTTTGTTGAAATTGGCCTGGATTGCAATATACTTTCCTCTTAGGAATGCCTTTGCTGAGTCCCAGAATTTTGGACTGTTGTATTTTCGTTTTCATTGGTTTCCATATATTTTTAAATTTCTTCTCTAATTGCCTGAGTAGTCCAATCATTCTTTAGTAGGGTGGTTTTTAACCTCCACATTTTTGGAGGTTTTCCAGACTTCTTCCTGTGGTTGATTTCAAGTTTCATAGCATTGTGACCTGAAAGTGTGCATGGTATGATCTCTATTTGTTTATACTTATGGAGGACTGTTTATGCCCCAGTATGTGATCTATCTTGGAGAATGTGCCATGTACACTCGAAAAGAAGGTGAGTTTCCTAACTTCGGGATGCAGAGTTCTAAATATATCTATCAATTCCATCTGTTCCAATGTGTCGTTCAGGTCCATTGCTTCTTTAGTGATTTTCTGTCTGGTTGATCTATCCATTGCTCTCAGTGGAGTATTAAAGTCCCCTACAATTAGCACATTCTTATCAATAAGATCGTTTCTGTCTGTGATTAATTGTTTTATGTATTCGGGTGCTCCCGAATTTGGTGCATAGATATTTATAATTGTTATCTCTTCCTGACGGAGAGACCCTGTAATTATTATATAATGTCCTTCTTCATCTCTTGTTACTGATTTACTTTAAAGGTAGTTTGTCTGATATAGGTACGGTTACTCCAGCTTTCTTTTGGCTTCCAGTCGCATGATAGATATTTCTCCATCCCTTTACTTTCAATATGAAGGTATCTTCAGGTCGAAAATGAGTCTCTTGTAGACAGCAAATAGATGGGTTTTGTTTTTTTTTATCAGTTCTGCTACCCTGTTTCATTTGATTGGAACATTCCGTCTATTTACATCCAGTGTTATTATTGAAAAATGTGGGTTTAGAGTCATTGTGTTCTCCATAGAATTCATGTTTATAGTGGTGTCTCTGGCACCTTGTATTCTTTGCAACATTTCCCTCATAGAGTCCCTCTTAGGATTTCTTGTAGGGCTGCTTTGGTGGTCATGAATTCTCTCAATTTTTTTTTTTTATTTGGGAACACCTTTATCTCTCCTATTTTGAATGACAGGCTTGCTGGATAAAGGATTCTTGGCTGCATGTTTTTTCTGTTCATCACTTTGAAGATTTCCTGCCATTCTTTCCTGGCCTGCCAAGTTTCATTAGATAGGTCTGTAACCACTCTGATAGGTTTCCCTTTGTACGTGAGGGCCCTTTTCTCTCTAGCTGCTTTCCGAATTCTCTCTTTATCTTTACATTTTGCCAGTTTCACTATGATATGTCGTGCTGGAGGTCAATTCAAATTATGTCTTAAGGAGGTTCTTTGTGCCTCTTGAATTTGCATGTCTATTTCTTTTCCCAGATTTGGGAAATTCTCAGTTTTAATTTGATCTAGTATCCCTTTAGGACCTTTCTCTCTGTCTTCCTCTTCAGGAATTCCTATGATACAGATGTTGTTCCGTTTGATTGTGTCACTCAGGTCTCGAATTCTCCTTTCCTGCTCCTGGATCAATTTCTCTCTCTTTTTTTCAGCTTCCTCTTTTGTATAACTATATCTTCTAATTCACCTATTCTTTTCTCTGCCTCGTCAATCCTTGAGATGGCTGCCTCCATTTTGTTATTCACCTCATTTATAGCCTTTTTTAACTCATCACACCTATTTTCAAAGTGCCTAGTCATTGTCTCAATTGCTTCTTTGATACTTTTTTAACCCCAACGATTAATTTTATGACAAGTTTTTTAAATTCTTGATCCGGTATGTTGTCTAGATCTGCCTTGAGCAGTTCTGTGGCTGTGACCTCCTCTTGGAGGTTCTTCAGTGGAGAGTTCCTTCGTTTTGTCATTTTTGCTCGTTTTCTGTCTCTTGTCACCTTTAGAAAGCTCGTTGTGCACTGTGCACCTGTTAATATTTCTCTGTTAAAGGAGGCTTATTGACTGTCCAGGGCCTTTAGTTTCAGGAAATATTCTTTTGATGGTGTCTCTCAGTTTCTCTTGTTGTGCCTTTGAATATTTTATTTCCCTACTCAGCGATATTTGGGACTCACCGTCATGCACACTTTGGCTTGTTTCTTGGTGTAGCCCTACGAAGGAAAATGGACAGACAAACACAGAGGGAACATAAGCACACAAACGCACAGATAAATCAAACAAACAAACACATT
Organism: Helogale parvula; assembly: GCA_004023845.1. Taxonomy (NCBI): domain Eukaryota; kingdom Metazoa; phylum Chordata; class Mammalia; order Carnivora; family Herpestidae; genus Helogale; species Helogale parvula. The sequence goes on from PJEM01007361.1 coordinate 94,283, forward strand.
AAAAGGGGGAAAAGAAAGAAAGAAAATGGAGAGGAAAGAAATGAAAAGAAGAGAAGAAAAAAATAATAAAGGGGGTCCGAAACAAAAAAAGGACAATGGACAGTCTAAAAGTGTATGACCAGTTGAGGGGAGAGATAAGGAAGAGATACAGCGGAATATATCTGGATTCCCAGAAAGAAAAAAAAAAAAGAGGGAGAGAGGAAAAAGGAAAATAAGGAGTAAAAATTTTTATAAATTTAAGTAAAAAAGGTAATATTAATAAAATGTAAGTACAAAAAAAAAAGAAAAAGGAAGAAAAAAAGAAGCAGCAGCTCCCCCTTATGGATAGGCATGGTTTGGTGTGATAGGTCTCAGAGGTTCCTCTCAGAGGCTCTGTCCTGGTGGCTGCAGAGAGTAAAATGGCGGCACGCCATGCTCTGCTGGAAGTAGGCACTGTAGGCCACTCTAATGAGTCCAATCTCCTTGTGCCACAGCTGAGCCAAGTTGTATTTTCCAGGCCTGCCTCGGTTCAAAGTCCTAGTCCATGCACCTTTATGCTACCAAAGATGAGATGTACTTGCTTTGGCGGCTGTCTTCTTAGGGAGAGGGATCAGTTTCCTTTGGCTCAGGCCAGGATTTCGGTTGCTGCTGCCTGAGGTGAGGTGTGCTGCCTGTGGCGAGGTGCGCAGCAGGAGGTGAAGTGCTGGCCCTCACAGACACCGCTGCAGACTGCCAGCCCCCAGTCGGGATCGCGATCACGTTGGGGGATGGATGAGTTTCTCTTGGCGCCAGCTAGGATTTACGCTGCTCCTGCCCGAGGTGCCGGGCACTGCCAGAAACAAGCCCCAGCCTCCACCGCCGCAAACTCCCTGCCGGGATCCCGCTGGGGGTGGAAGCTATTTTTTTCCCTGTTGGCACCCAGGATTCGGGATTCGCGCAGCCAATGCTGGGGGCGAGATGCGCCATGGAAATGAGGTGCATGCTCCCACTCCCGCAGCCGAGGTCCAAGTGAGCGCCCCTGGCGCCACCGCCACGGCTGCCAACTTCCTGCCGGGATGGCGCAGGGCTGGAAGCTGTTCTTTCCCTTATGCCACCCGGGTTCGGGATTCGCACTGCCCAGCAGTTATATATGGAGTGAGAGTTTCTCTCTCCGAGCACAGTTAAACGTTCTTTATCTCTTCCCCAGAGACAGTACTATGAGCGTATTCATTTTCTGTGTCTCTTCCCTTTGTCTCTCAGGCTCCATGCACTTGCCCCACGTTGGGCTGGGGCTCCCACCTCCCCTGCCTGTCTGGGGCTGGCCCGTTTTCCAATCTCCCCAGTTCGCACTCACTCACTCAGGTATCTTTGAGGTTGTCATCTTTCTGGAGTCCGTGTTTTCTCATTCCGCTCTTGCAGATGGGAGTAATGCCCTTCTCAGTTTGACAGATCGGGCAGAGGAAGTTCACAGAGCTCCCTTTCTCTCCACCATCTTGGCTCCTCCCCCCCCTTTAGAACTCCTTGGATACAACTAAGGCACCATATTTTTATCCTTTCTATGAGAACCATGAGGAAATAGATTTTTGTTTCATTTTGGTTTGTCTTTGTTTGCTTGTTTGTTTTCTAACTCTAAAGACAATTTATTTTAATTAAATCAACAGGCTTAAATTAGCTTTAGTACCAAATATTATCCCAGATATGTGAACTTGAAAAAACATTTTGGATTAGATTCTGAGTTTTGGAAGGCCCAGTTCTTTCAAGTGCTTGCCTTCAAACTAACAAAAGAGTTCTTATACAAATGAATTTTAGCAATACCATCAAGAGGTAGAAAAAATATAACATACATAGACACACATATAGACAAGATGGAAACACACATACACAGACAAGATACAATTTTCTAGCTTTCTTCTTACTAATTTTGTGGGAAAGATATTAAAAGCCCAATTTCCAAATACTCCCTTTTTGTTTGAAAAACTTTCCCCTAAACTTCTCCCTTATTCTTTATTTCAAAGAATTACTCTTGGTGGGAGAGAAGATGGGGACAGATAATTTACATCATCACAAAGGCAGAGAGAGGGCATCCACATTTTCTCCACAGTCAAGATTTGGCTCATTTCTGTCTGTTTTGAGAGGTGTTAAAATCTGGGCATTCTAGCAGGTTTTTAACTCTTTTTCCCTTATATTTCTTCAGTTTCAGCCAACTGTAATCTGTGTTTACATTTAAAGACATGAGATGTATAATCTCATGGTACTGAAAGAATGGAAAACAATGTTTGTTTGCTTATTTGTTTTCCAGAGTTTTGGGGTAACTGCTATTTAAAATTAACCTTCCAGGGCGCCTGGGTGGCCGAGTCTGTTGGTCATCTGACTCTTGATTTCAGCTTGGGTCATGATCTCAGAATTCATGGGATGGAGCCCTGCATCAGGCTCAGCACTGGCAGCACAAGGCCTGCTTGGAGTTCTCTCCTTCCCTCTCTCTCAGCCTTACATGAGCTCTCTCTCTCTCAAAATATGTAGATAAACTTTAAAAATTAATTAATTTAATTTAATTTAATTTACCTTCCTTTTTCCTAAGTACATAGCACTTTTGTCCCAATAATCTGATATTT
>PJEM01007362.1:0-25242 GCA_004023845.1 Helogale parvula
CCCCCCGGTCATTGACTCTTAGTAGATTGTAGAATTATTGAAAGTTTCCTTCTGAAAGTATAGTTGACAAAATGAGACCTAACTTTCTGTTCCTGAAATGAGTGACTGTCATTTATCTCTGTGGCTCAGGGCCGTCAGTTCTCTCCTCAGTGTGTCCTTAAGCCTTTTGGTATATAGAATCTTACTGTCTGGCTAGAACTGGCTCTAAAGATAATGCTTTTTATCTTTTCTGGAACTCTTATTATATATGATACTTTGCATTTATATTCTAAGTTGTTCTAGCTCGGTCATTACCACTGCAACTTAAAGTGTGATGTGGTTCTTAAGATGTTTTGAGCCCGCCCTGGGCTAGGCTAGACCCTCCTTGCCCAACTGAGGGCTGGGATGAGGCCTGTGGTCCCTTCCGGTGCAGATGTTCCCTGTGAAGTCTCATGACACTGGTTTCTCCCCTTGTACTGGAAGGTTCGTGATGGGAGTCTACAGGGTGAGGCAGATGTCTCAGAATAACCTAAAATGCCCTAAAGGACAGAACTTAAAAAAAAAATTATAACTAAAAATCAAAGAACAGAGGGAGAAATTGCTTAGGACATGCATGAGTAATCCTTTGGTCTCGTCCAAGGTCAGTGGCTTCAGCCTGGTTTCTCAATACTGGGAGGTGTGGTAGGAGGCCCTGGACTCAAGTTCCTGGAGTGCGAACTCCTCACAGACAAGACACCCACTGACACCCACCGACACCCGCGGTCCCTCGGGCGCTCTGATGTTGCGGGCATTGAGCTGTATGTCTTACCGGTTTTATCTCCCGTAATCCTCGGGATCCTGGGAGATGACTGGCGTCATTTCCCGTTTGCAGATAAGCTCACCCACGCTTAGACAGTTAGGCCGAGATTCAAACCCATCGCTCCTGGGCTGTTCTGCTAACTCCCTCCCTCCACTGCACTGCCCTCCCCGTCCTCCGGCTTCCTGCTCAGGGGCACGTGTCCCCGGTCCACCTGGGTTTGAGCAGGCGTCCCGAATGCATGTTCTCAGGATTTTGTTAAGTCATGACTTGCTGGGGGAATTGACTCAGCCCTACCCTGGGTTCCCGCTTTCCTGAGAGTCGCAGCCATATTTGGCCCTGCCCGGGTTAACTCCTGAGGTCAGGCCTCTGTGAGGCCATCTGATGCGTTCTCCTTGCTCTCCGATGACGACGGGGATGGGAGTCCTTTTCACCCTCCCGTCCTCCTGCTCAGGCTGCCAGTGGCCTTCCTTAGCCGGGAGCCCCCTGGGAGCTGTGTTTTCCCATGAGCCTTTGCCCGGAGCACCACACTCCTCCCCCCAGCTCTGCAAGTCCGCACGTTCAAGGCCCCACGGAACTCTTTCTCAAGCCCCTGGTTGTTCTGCACTCTCTTTGCTCTGCTCTTAGCGTCTTCCCCTGTCGGCTGCATAGGCCTAGGGACTCTGTCTTGAGCCTCTTGTTGGATGACAGGCCTCTTGAGGACAAGGACTCTGTGCTAGTTTCATTCCGTCTCCCGGAGTGGTTGGCGCACTATGGGAATGTTTGGATAAATACACCCGTCTCCAAGGCTAAAAGGGCTTTTATTCATGTTCCAGGGGTCTATTTCACCTTGTTCAACTTAACAAAAAGTGTTAGGGTGTGTTTGTGCTTTAACAAAAAGCCAAAATACCCTGCAGCCAGTGATTAATGTGCAAGGTGATTACTAAAAGCTTTTGCCTTCAGTGTTGGCCCTGTTAGCGTTGAGCAATGTTCCTGGGTCCCCTCCTTCTGTTCTGTTGTTCTGTTCCGGAAAGAAGGTGACGGAGCATCTTGTCAGAGAGGTGTTTTGACAAGTTTTGTGCCGCAGTGTCTGAGGCAGTGTATGCAGTTTGTCTGTCCACTCAGACAGGAAGGATGTCCCAGATGTCCGTAAACTTAGAAGAGGGCCTCAGAGGACGCTGTGTGGGGCCTGCGAGTGCGTTTGTTCTGGAGGGTTCGAGGTAGATTCGGGGTCTGTTGCGTCACACTGTGTTACTGTCTGCTCGTGTCTCTCTTGCCCGTGCCGCTGTAGGCCCTTTAGCTCCTGTCACTCTGCTCCTGCAGTTCCTGTGTGTCCTGCAGCCGTTTGGGGATGATGGCAGCTCTGCAGGGAGGTGTGTTTGAAGGAGCCCTGGAGGAAGAGCCAGAGACCTCAGGTCCAGCTCCGTGAGCCATCACACTGGCTGTGTGGTGTTTGCCAAATTCTGATCCCAAATTTTCTCAAACCTGAGTGAGGCTAGAATACCCAGGTTTTGTGAGGATTACCTAAAACAATCTGTGTAAAAGCGTTTTTGCAAGCTCCGAGGCACTGTCACATGTAAGGATTGATCTTTTCTTTCAGTCAGCTTTCTCAAAGGCACTTTGCTCAAATAGGTCTTATGTTTTTAAATTCTTTTTAATGTTTATTAATTTTTGAGAGAGAGCGAGTGAGCGAGCATGAGCAGGGGAGGGGCAGAGAGAGAGAGAGAGAGAGAGAGAGAGAGAGAGAGACACACAATCTGAAACAGGCTCCAGGCTCTGGGCTGTCCGCACAGAACCTGACATGGGGCCTGAACCCACAAACCATGAGATCATGGGGCACCACCCAGGTGCCCCAAATAGATGCTATTTTTTAAAGACGGTCTCTTCCATTTGAAAATGTTTTTGTCTTTTCTCTAATATTGTGAACATTTTCACACCTACAGCAAAGTTGAAAGACTGTGTACCCATCTCCCTCCCACCTAGATTCTGCAATTAACATTTTCCTTTATTTGCTTTAGCACATCTTTCTGTCCCTTTGTCCATTGCAATCTGTTTTATTTTCTGCGTGCATTTCAAAGTTCCACATATCAGTATACTTAACCCCGGAACATTTAAGTATACATATCACTTAGTAGAGTTCAAAATTTGTTTGTTTGTGGGGCTCCTGGGTGGCTCAGTCGGTTAAGCGGTCTGACTTCTGCTCAGGTCAAGGTCTCACGGCTTGTGAGTTAAGCCCTGCGTCAGGTTTGTTGCTGACAGCTCAGAGCCTGGATCCTGCTTCGGATTCTGTGTCTCCCTCTCTCTCTGCCCCTCTCCTGCTTGTGCTCTTTCTCTCTGTCAAAAATAAACAAATAGGGGCGCCTGGGTGGCTCAGTTGGTTGAGTGTCCAGCTTTGGCTTAGGTCATGATCTCACAGTTTGTGGGTTAGAGCCCCATGTCGGGGTCTGTGCTGACAGCTAGCTCAGAGCCTGGAGCCTGCTTCGGATTCTGTATCTCCCTCTCTCTCTGATCTGTCTTTCTTGAACTGTCTTTCTCTGTCAAAAATAAATAAAAAGTAATAAAAATAAGTAAATAAACATTTTAAAAAATTGTTTCTCTTTTTTTTCTCTCTTCCTCTCTTTCTGTTTCTGTCTGTCTGTCTTTCTCCCTTCCTTTCTTTCTTTCCTTCCTTCCTTTCTGTCTCGTAAGGTTCACATCTAGCACAGAGCCCAGTGCGGGTCTTGAACTCATGATCCTGAAATGAAGACCTGAGCTGAGATCAAGAGTTGGGAGCTTAACCAGCTGAGCCACCCAAATGCTTCCAAAATTTGTTTCATTTTTTTTTTTTAGTTTATTTATTTATTTTGAGAGAGAGAGAGAGAGAGGAAAAAGAAAACCACATGTGGGGGTGAGGGGCAGAGAAGGGAACCCCAAGCAGGCTCCACACTGTCAGTGCAGAGCCCAGCGCAGGGCTCAGACTCAGAAACAAGAGCTCCCGTGACCTGAGCTGAAGCCCAGTGCTTAGCTGAGCCACCCAGGCAACGCGCCGTTCTTTGTCACTTCTTGTTTGACAACGGGACGCGCCATCCGAATGCAGATCTCTGCCGCCGTGCAGAGTATACTGAGCCCCCAGCAAGCTCTCTCTGGTCCTTCCCCATGTGTAACTCACCCACCAGCAGCCACTGATGTGATTTTTATCCATTATAATTTTTTGGGCTTATTCTAGGCTTCATAGGAATAGATTCTTAAAATAGGTAATCTTTCGCGTAGGGGTCCTTGCACTCAGCACCGTGTTTCTGTGGTTGGTCTCTGCCGCACGCGTCAGTAGCCTGGTCTTTTTCTTGCCAAGTCGTATTCCGTTGTAGGACTAGATCCCGTTCCGCTTCTCTGTTCTCTTGTTGATGGATAACAGCAGGGCTGCTTCTGAATTTTGGCTGTTGTGAACAAAGCTGCTGTAAATATTCTAGTATAACTTCTCCTGTGGACGCACGCTTTCACTTCTCCGGGAAATACCAAGTTACAGGATCGTAGGATGGCTGTATGTTCAGCTTTTTAGGAAGTTGCCTGACCTTTCCCGAGATGGTTCTAGAATTTCGCACTCCTGCCGACAAAGTGTAATAAAGGTTCGGTTGCTCCGCATCCTTGCCACGGCTCGGTGTTCCCAGTTTTCTAATTTTAGCCATCCGGGTGGATGTATAGTGGTTTCTCATTGCGGTTTTGACTTGCATTTCCTCAGTGGCTAATAATTTTGAGTGCTTTTTATGTGCTTATTGGCCACTTATATAACTTCCTTTTTGAAGTTTTTAACACTTTTTTCTTAAAAGGAAATATAAATCCTTTCATGACCACTGGGTAAGGAAGGGTTTGTTAAACAACGTACACAAACCATGTACCAGAAAGGAAAGGGTTGATAAATTCAACTACCTTAAAGTACTTGTCATCGAAAGAGAGTGGGAAGGAAGGAGAGCCAGAGTCCGGAAGAAGTGTGTAACACACAGCACCGGTGAAGGATCAGCACCCAGAACGTGTCGAATTCCTGCGCGTCAGTTAAGGAAAAGACGGTGCCGTCGAAAACCAGTTAAAGACAGGAACAAGGCCTGTTATTATAGAGGAAACCAAATGGCTAATAAACACAGGAAAAGATGTTTGACCCCCATTGAGAAATGCAAATTAAAGCCGCCGTGAAATAACATTTTGCACCCATGAATTGACATTTAAAAGCTTGACAGTGTTTGAGGCAGTCTTCAGCGCTGTGGATAGAAGCATTTCATCGACTTGGGAAAACCATTGTCATTACCAGGTGCAGCTGAATGTGTGACCCTGCGACCGAGCAGCCTCCCTCTTAGAGCTCCCACGTGTGAGCTCGCAGCCTGCGCGGGAATGTTTGCGACCGCATTGCTTCTAATAGCGAGCATTTTATTAAGTGTCCGTCAACAGTATGATGGATACGTAAGTCATGATGTCCTCGGAAACATCAAAAAGATACTTTATAGCTTTCAAAAGGAACGGATTATAGCGGTAGACATCAACATAGACCAATTTCAAGACCTTAATGTGAAGAGAAAGAAGTTATGGAAGAATTTAGGAAGTATAGCTTTTTATTTAAAGAATAGTAGCTAAACAGTATATTATGTGGGAATACATATGACATACACATAGTTATTAAAGCCACAAAGAGAACCGAAGAAATGATTCTTATGAAATCCAGTTAGGCAAAGAAAAGAGAGGTTAAGGATTAGAATGATTAGCAGCTTGATTCCAGGGCCTAGTATCGGAGGACTACCCCAGGGCCTGCCCAGGGCACCAGCAGTCTTCTCTGGAAAGGGGGGGTGGGGGCAGGCCGGCCCTGACCCGGAAGTGAGGATTGGACTGGGGGATGGAGAGGGTGTTTAGAGAACAGGCAGGAGCTCTGTCTGGATTGGCCAGACGGTGCAGAGAGCTCCCGAGTCCCCCCTCCCCTCTGCCTGGGGAAGGCTGGGAGGACCTGGGTAGGTAGAGGTTGGGGGGTTCCCTGGGGGTGGGGGGTGTTGGCCTGTTCCCCAGAATTTGAGGAACTTGACCCTCGCGGGAGGGAGGGCGCAAAAGTTAGGGTGAGGAGTTTGTGAAGTCCATCCTGTAAACCCTGACGCCTCCCGAAGGCTTTTTGTTTTCAGCAGGGCCTTACAAAATAAGTGTATTTTGTGAAGGTGAAGGTTTGGTGAGAAATTGCCGGTAGGGGGTGGGTGAGGGAAGGAGGGGGCTGGGGCCGTGGTTCGGGCTCAGGTAAGACCAGGTATAACTCGTGGTGCAGTGGTTTGGGAAAGGAGGGGATGAGCAGAGGAAAAGCCGGCAGGCCTGGGGACAGATTGGGTTTGGGGCGTGGGGGGTAGGGGCAGGAGAGGGTGACTCGTTTTAGGGTTTACCAGCTTTGAAGTTGTGATAACATGTGGCCATTTGTATGGCGCTCAAGGGTTCACCAAGTGCTAGTTTTATACATCACCTCATCTGATGTTCTCCAAACTCCTGTGAGGCAGGAAGGGGGGATTTTATTGTCCCTGTTGAAGACCTAAAGGAGCAAAAATGTGGAGATCAAATGACTTGCTCACGATTGTGGGGAGCACTTAGAAACCGGTCCGCTGTGCTAGCACAGGATGGGACCCAGGGGGTGGGGGGAGGGGAGGTTTTGTTGTTTGCTTAATTTTTTTTAAGTGTTTTACTTTTAACAGAGACAGTGTGAGTTGGGGGGGCGGGCAGGCAGAGAGAGAGGGAGAGAGACTCGGAAGCAGGCTCCAACTTCTGAGCTGTCAGCACAGAGCCTGACACGGGGCCCGAACCCACGAACCATGAGATCATGACCTGAGCTGAAGTTGACCCTTAACCAACTGAGCCACCCAGCCCCTGAGAGGGAGGAGGTTTTAAGAAGCCTCTCATGCCTCTTGTTCTGGATTTGTTTTATAAAAGTAAACTTTTGCATTTCCTCATTGTAGAAGTCCTGTTCGTTGTAGACAACCTGAAAAGTAAGGAGAGGAGCAAGGGTCACTGAAACTGCACAGTCAGGAGACACTTCTCATAAAACAGTGCTGTTCCCATACCTCCACGTAGACGACTTCAAGTAACTGTAATTAAATCGAGTTTTTGAACAGTTTTGTTCTTTTGCTCTAGAAAACCTTTAGCTATGACTTCCTCAGATGCCCTCTTGCGTTTCCTCCTTTTCCTTCTGCAGCTCCCTCCCCGTGCTGGGTTTTAGACTCTTCTGGATCTGTCCTCTGCGTCTCTCTGCGTTTCTTTCCCATCTCTGTGCCGGAGACGGGAGGGCCTGGGCTGTGGCTCCTGACTCGGCCCTGCAGGCCCCCTCGCTCTCGGCCTGTGGAGCTCTGCGACGGGACAGCCTTTGTCTTCAAGGTTAGTGCTTTGTTCCCTTCATCGGTGCTACTCGTGTGTCGTGGCTGCTGCTCACTCTTATCTTTTTGAGCATGTTAATTCTATGCACTTTATTTTAAAAAATTAATAAATTGTAGGCTCCATGCCCAATATGGGGCTTGAACTCATGACCTTGAGATCGAGAGTCAGATGATCTGGGGCGCCTGGGAGGCCCAGTCCATTAAACGTTTGACTTCAGCTCAGGTCATGACCTCATGGTTGCAGGGTTCAAGCCCCGCAACGGACTCTGCAATAACAGCTCAGAGCCTGGAGCCTGCTTCGGAATCTCTCTCTTTCTCTCTCTCTCCTCCATTTTTACTCTCTTTCTTTCCCTCAAAAGCAAAGAAATAAACGTTAAAATTTTTTTTTTAGTAATTAAAAAAAAAAAAAGTCGGATGAACTACTGACTGAGCCCGCCAGGTGCCCCAGTTATGCACACTTTATGTCCTGATTCTGATGCTGTTTATGTAAAACATGTTTTGAGGTGTAAGTGCCGTCAGCAAAGTATAAAGTCTTAAAGTGTAGAGCTTGATAAAATCTTACCCACATGTGCCGCCTATCACAGATTGACATAGAACATTTCCGGTATTCTAGAAGGCTGCCTCATGGCTGTTGACTGTTTTTAGTATTTTTAACACGTTTTTATGAAAAATCTCAACTGCACTGCATTTCTTTTCTTCTTCTTCTTCTTCTTCTTCAACAGGCATATCATTAGAGTTCAATATTTTTTTTTCTTCTGAGGTAAAATTTGTATACTGCAGTGAAAGGCACAAGTGCTTAAGTTTACATTTGCTGCATTTTGACAAATGCATATACACCCCGGAAAGTTCCCACGTTCCCCTGCTCATAACTCTCCCCCCATCTCTGCAACCGCCCTTCTGAGTGTTTTCCCCAAGTAGCTCAGCTTTGCCTGTTGTGGAAGAGACACACATGGGCACACACACGTACCGGCGTGGAATGCCTTTGTGTGTGTGTGTGTGTGTGTGTGCGCTCTTACCGAAAGGCCCAACAGTCTGCTTTAGAGATTTATCTGTGTTTCATGAGTCAGTGGTTCATGACATTTAACTGTTGTACAAGCACCTGGGACACGCGGTTACATTGGCCTCCAGAAAGAGGTGGTCAGAGATGCCTCGGAGCACCGGAGAGTGCTCGGTATCAGGCTTTCCTGTCCGCAGTCTGATTGGTGTTTTATGGTATTTTAATTCGAGTTTATTTCATTTATTGTTTGTCATCTTTGGTCTTTTTTTTTTTTTTTTCTTCTCCCAAGAGTGTTTTGGACCTTTGAACTTCCTCTTCAACCAAACTGGTGCTTCCTTGTTCAAGTCTGTTGCCTATTTCTCTCTTTGGACTTTAGGGCTTAAACATTTTTATTTGTAAGAGCTTTTTAAATATGTTTGGGAGTTGAGTTTTGATCTCATGCCTGTTACAGATCTTTTTCTCTAGCCTTTTCCTTTTTATAGGATGTAGTTTTGTAAAATTACAGATATTTTATATTTTCATGAAATCAAATCTAGCACTCTTACTATTTTTTCCATTTGCTTTATACAGCGTCATCTTTATTACAAAAGTTGTACGCAGTACAGTATTGTAGAAAATTAACAAATGCTGAAATGCCATTTTTACAACCTAGAGACCATTTATTATTAGATGTTAGAATGTATCCTTCCAGGTTTTTTGTGTTCCTATATGTACACTTTTCACTGCCATTAGATCATATAGTATGTACTTAAAAAAGATTATGGTGAAGTGTATTGTAACATACAATTTACCATTTTAATCATTTTTAAGTGTACATTTCAGTGGCATAAAGTGCAGTCACATTCTTGTGCGACCATCATCACATCTGTCTCTAAAACCTCTTCATCTTCCCAAACTGAAACTTCATGCCCATTGGATACCGCCCCCCCCCAACCCCCGGCAGCCACCATCGTACTGGGGACTCCAGGCACCTCATACAGGTCGCATCGTATGGTGTTTGTACTTTTGTGACCGTCTTAATTTGCTTGATGTCTCTTTGGGACTCATCCATGTTGCAGCATGTATCGGAATTTGGTTGTGTGTTTTTAAGGCTGCGTGACCCCCGCGGGACGTTTGCACCACATCTGGTCTGTCCTTTCATCCCCTGATGGGCACTCCGGTTCCTTCCACCTTTTGGATATTGTAAATAATGCTGCTGTGAACATGGGCCTACAAATCTCTTCAAGTTCCTGCTTTCAGTTCTTTTGAATATATATACACCCAGGACTGGAGCGGATAGGTTATGTGGTTATTCTATTTTTAACTTTCTGAGGAACCACCGCAAGTACATATTGTTTTGCCATGGACTTTTTGCAGCCAGTAATCTGTACATTTCCATCTTAGTGGTGGTTAATACCCATAACATACTCCAGTGATGCCCTGCCATCTCAGAAGTGTCCCCTGCACTGCATCTGCTCGTCAAGATCCTTCCATTTCTTTAGCCGAGCGCGGCCTTTTGCCTTCCCCCAACTTTCTGTCGTACTGACTTGTTAAAGAGACCTGGCCACTTTGTCCTGACTTCAGGATTTGTCTTACTGTTTCCTTGTGGTGTCATTTAGCTTTCTTCCTTTCTGCTGTATTTCTTGTAAACTGGAAGTTGTATCTACTTTTTTTTAAAAAATGTTTTATTTATTTTTGATACAGAGAGAGACAGAGCATGAGAGGGGGAGGGGTAGAGAGAGAAGGAGACACAGAACCGGAAGCAGGCTCCAGGCTCTGAGCTAGCTGTCAGCACAGAGCCTGACGTGGGGCTTGAACCCACGAACGGGAGATCTGACCTGAGCTGAAGCCGGATGGCTCAACCGACTGAGCCACCCAGGCGCCCCTGGAAGTTGTATCTAAAATGGATGAAAGTTCCGTAAGTTTGATTAGAACACATCATTGGCGATCCATGAATCCCATCAGAAGACACAGAATACCTGATTGACCCACCGTTATGGATGCTCACATTGCGCACTAGGTCAGGGTGAGGAGAAGCTGGTCCCCCCACTTTGCATCAGGTGCCCCTCATAAGACCAGGAAAGTGATGTGTGTGGTCCTGGGCGCAGTTCACCAGAGGGCAGTCCCCTCGGTTTTTTCCCCCTGCCCCCCCCTTTTTTAAGCACCAGTTGATAATCATTATCTAAAATAACAATTCTGATCAGGGTTAATGAATGACGTTTCCGAATTCAGTTACTTTTCTGCATGCCGTAGTTGATGTTCTGTGTAAAGCAGAAGTTCCTTCATCAGTTGGGGCTAAGGCTATTTAATTGCTATAAAATATAGTTCCTGTTCAAAAGGCAGGGTACGTTTTCCCCTTAGATTAACAGTTTTAATAGTTAAAGAAGTTGCTGCCTCAAATGGAAATGGATATGTTGTTTTTTTTACTTTCCATTTTTAAAGAATGTAATTGTGGACATAGGGATTTTCATTGGTTGGATGTGTTTGGATCCGTTATAGTCTTTTTTCTTTTTCTTTTTCTTTTTTTTTTTGTGCTGACAGCTCAGAGCCTGGAGCCTGCTTCAGATTCTGTGTCTCCCTCTCTCTCTACCCCTCTCCCACTCACTCTCTGCCTTAGTCTCCCAAAATAAAATAAAAAAGACCAAAAATCCTACCCAAAAAATTATTAAAGACTCAAATGGTAACACCTTCAGCCCGTGGGGGCTCCGTCACGGTGACTTCTGCATTCTTTTAACCTGATTCTGTTCATCTTTGAAAGCACAACCAGATGTCCCGGACTCAACTTGTCCCTTCCTTGTCCCAGCCCAGCACTGAGCCTTTTCTCCAAGGTGCCCTGCTGCTTTTAGTGGGAAAGGGTGTTGGAAACTACAGTTCAGATGCTAAGCGTACTCATTATTCTAGGAGAAACGTCTTTTGGAGCCAGTTAGTGGATAGATCCAGAAAATGGATCACTAAGAAAACCCCACACTATACAATTCATATATGTTTCATATACACTTTCAATAATTTAAAGTTTTTACTTCACTTTGCTTGACTTTATGAGTGAATTCCTTTTTCTCTGATAATTTTCAGTTTTCTTTGTTTTATTTTTTAAAAAAGATTTTTTTAATGTTTATTTTTGAAAGTGAGAGACAGAGCACGAGTGGGGAAGGGGCAGAGAGCAAGGCTGAGGCACAGACTCTGAAGCAAGCTCAGGCTCAGAGCTGTCAGCACAGAGCCCAACGCGGGGCTCGAACTCACAAACTGTGAGATCGTGATCTGAGCTGAAGTCGGATGCTTATCTGACTGAGCCCCCAGGTGCCCCTCTTACTTTGTTTTAAGCCTAAGTTCTTATTCATCCAAATATAGTTGAATATTTATTCATACTTTTTGTGTGTGTATTTAATTTCAACATGTAATGTTTTAAATCTGGCATTTATTTTGGATGTTTGGATATTTTGGTGTGAGGTTAAGGATCAGCTAGTTATTATTCTCGCACCTTTTATGTGAACAATTATTTTTATTCCCTACAGCCTTCTACTTTCACCTTTGGGTCATCTTTCATCTTTGGGTCATCTGTTTTTGGTTATCTACTTTTGTCTCTATATTATAGCACTGATTTCATTTTTATAGCTTTATGTTTTAATAGTGTCTGATAAGGCTAATCCTTTTCCCCAGTATGTCCCATGAAAAAAACCTTCTTAACTCATTCTTGTCTATTTTTCCATGTCTGTTTTAGGATGATTTTGATCTACCCCCAGATTTTGGGGGATTTTGATTGTATTAGAGTTAAATACACTGTAGTTTAGGAAGAATTGATAGCTTTACAGCATTTTTCTGTATATGAAAGTGATCTTTATTATTGATTTATCTTAGTTTATGCATTTTCACACAGGCGTCCTGTCTTTTTAGGATAATTCTGTTGGAGCCAGAATTTTTAAAAATTAAATCTTTTAACTATTTCAATTAGATAAAATATACTGATAATGCTGAATTTTACTAAACATTCTACAGATAGTTGATTTGTGTGTGTGTGTGTGAAATAGATAAATCTTTTTTTTTTTTTAATTTATTTTTGAGAGAGAGAGAGCGAGCGAGCACGCGAGCGTGAGCAGGGGAGGGTCAGCGAGAGAGGGAAACAGAATCTGAAGCAGGCTCCAGGCTCTGAGCCAGCTGTCAGCACAGAGCCCAATGTGGGGCTCGAACCCACGAACCGTGAAATCATGACCTGAGCCAAAGCTGGACACTTAACTGACTGAGCCACCCAGGCGCCCCTGAAATAGATAAATCTTAAGTGTATCGAGTCTTTGATTTTTGAGATAAATGTTTAACATTATTAGCTGACTGATGGTTTGGGTTTTCCTTTCCCAAAGTAATACTTTTTAATCTGTTTCCTTATTGGATTGTTTTGGGGTTTCAGAACATTGTCATAGTAATAGTTTTAGCGTGCATCTTTTCTTATCTTGATTTTAATGGTAATATGTCTAGTTCCTCACTCTTAGGTGTGATCTTGGCTGATGCTTTTAAGACATTATGCTTTGATGTGCTTAATTATTAAGGACATAAGCTTTCAAGTCCCTGTTCTCTGTAGGTGGTTTTAAAAAATTACAAATGTCAGACTTTATCAGAAGCTCTTCCCCACCTTTTTGTTTCACCTAATCAGATAATAATAACCACATGCTTTCTCTTGGAATTATTGATGTGACACGGCTTAATTGGAATTTTGATACTTTAAAAACTTTGCATTCCTTAAATAAATCCTGTTTGCTTCTTAAACTTAAACAGTAATTAAAAGTATACAGTTGAGCGTGGAACAATGCTGGGGTTAGAGGTGCTGACCTCCTGCATGTTCAGAAAAATCCATATATAACTCTGACCCCCCCCCCCCAAAGGTAGCTACTAGTAACCTACTTCTGACCAGAAGTCTTACTGTCACATAGTTGATTAACATGTATTAATGTTATCTCTATAGAAAACAAAATGTTAAGAAAATCATAAGGAAGAGAAAATACTTTTATAGTACTGTAGTATATTCATTAAAAAATTGTGTAGTAGATTTGTAGTTTAAACCTGTGTTGTTCAAATATCAACTGTATTACTGAATTCAGTTTGTAATGTTGTGAAAAGCAGTTTTGTATATTAATGCGTGAAAGCAAAGTCTTCTACAGTTTCATAACTAGCAGTAACCCTTGTTAACATTTTTATACTAATCTATATATTTGTATTAATAATATGTATTAGTTACTCCTTGCATTCTTTTTTCCTGTGCATGCATAGGAAATTAAAAAAAAATTTTTTTTAATGTTTGATTATTTTTGAGAGAGAGACATAGTATGAGCAGGGGAGGGGCAGAGAGAGAGGGAGACACAGAATCTGAAGCAGGCTCTGGGCTGTGAACACAGAGCCCGATGTGGGGCTTGAACCCATGAACTGTGAGATTATGCCCCGAGCTGAATTTGGAGGCTTAATCGTCTGAGCCACCCATAGGAAATTTTAAATTTAAATGTTAAGTGTACTTCTGTAGAGTTATGTATTTCATGGGGCTTGAACTCATGCTTCCATATAGTTTTATATCTGACTTTTAAACTTGATAATAAATTGCAACTATCTTCCCATTAAAATTTCTTCAAAATACTTACAGTACAAATGCTGTTGTGTCCATCTTCCTGCACAGGTGTTTATGCGTCTCTGGGATCATATCCTTAGAGTCTACTTGTAAAAATAAATCCTATTTTTAGGTTTTGATTGAAAAAAACAGTTCTGCTAGGGCAGGCTTTAAAACATTCTGAGCGCTCTGTAATGAAAAAGCATTCTATTTTATTAAGAGTTTACATAACCTTGGCTCAGGTAAGTTACACTTCCTGCAGTCTTTCCTTTTCTTATAATTTTATTCCTTACTGGGACCTTCAGCTTTACCATATCCACCGTTTTCATTGTCTGGAGGAGGAAACTGAAGCCCTAAGGGATTTAGGAGACATGTCCAAGGTCACACTGTAGGTATTGGCAAAGCTGGAACAAGTACCTGAACTTGCCCCTTGTCCCCTGGCACCTTTGATATTCATAAGAAGTGGACCAGAAATAGTTCTACCGTCTGGTCACCGTCTGGGTCTGCATGACCCTCCATTTCAGGTTTGCAAAGTGTGCTCATGTCCAGGGGGTTTATTGTATAGAAGCGATTAAAAAAAAAAAAAGAATACCTGGAATTTCTGAGCTTGGACATCATTAGCGGAGTTGCTTGATTATTGCAGAAATGGTTCTGTTTTCATTTTAAAGCCATGCACAGATACCTGTTTTTGCTTCGTAACCGTACGTGCGGAGCTGGAGTTGGTATGTAGTAAAAGCCGACTTTAGTTATGTAGTCATTCACGACATTCGAGTGGCTTCCTTTCCTGCCCTAATATTTTTAGATGAAAGCAGGAAGTCTCGTTGTTCCTTTTTTCCTCCCTCAGCCTTTATGCCGTGTCTTTTTGTTATTCTGGTGTTAAGAAACAGGGTCAGGGTCTTGAAAAGCCAAAGATTCCAAATGATGGAGCTGGAGCTGTATCAAAACCTTGCCTTGGGCTGAAGGCAGGTGTGGGGTCAGCCTGGCACTGGGTCCAGCAGTGTTTACAAAAGGCTCAGAACACTCTGGTGAAAATTGATAACGGGGCGCCTGGGCGGCTCAGTTGGTTGAGCGTCCGACTTCGACTCAGGTCATGATCTCGCGGTCTGTGGGTTTGGGCCCCGCGTCGGGCTCTGTGCTGACAGCTCAGAGCCTGGAGCCTGCTTCAGGTTCTGTGTCTCCCTCTCTCTCTGACCCTCCCCTGCTCACACTGTCTTTCTCTCTCTCTCAAACATAAAAATAAAACACTAAAAACATTTTTTTTAAAAACAAACAAAATTGACAGTGTACAATATGAGCCACTTATTTTAATACTGATAAAAATCAGTACTTTGATTAGGTGATTAGACAACCCTCTCCAGAGGGAGATTAGTTTTCAGAGACTACAAGTTGGAGAGTGTGTTAGTGGCCTGTCTTTACCCCCCACCCCCAGAGAAACAGAGATTTCTCCAGTTTGGGAGGTTTGCATGATAGAGAGGTCACTAATCCCTCTATCCCTTGTTGTTGGACAACAAAACATTGACTCACAAACTGTCACTGGGCACGTGTTTAGTCGGTGCTTTCCCGTGGGCCAGGAAGCACACCGGCGTTTGCAGGGACCGTGAGGACAAGTAAGACAGTAGCCTTCCTTTTCAGGTGATGCGCTCTTTCGAGTAGACTTGTCTTTCTGTCTCCTGGTTCTGCAGTGCTTGTTCAGAAATCTGACGTACCATTTCTGGGCTAATAGCCAAAGAGGGCAGGGAGGTTGGAATCAGAAGACATGGGTTTGAATTCTGGCTCCGGTACTAAGCCGTGTGTCATGTGACTTGTCTGTGAGCCCCTCTTCCTAGTAGGAAAAGCGAGCATGTGAGAGAAGGTGTGGAAGATGCCTTGTGATCCGTTGCACACCATTGGAGGGACAGATGTTTCTCGATCCTCTTTGCTTATTGATCGGAATTGTGTTTTCTCACCAGTGGGTCAGAAGAGAAAGAATCCTTTCAGTGCTGCTGAGTGTCCTGATGATGGAAAAATAAACAGGGGTGCGCTGCTTTCCTGGCCTGGAAACCGAAAACCAGTTTCCAGTGCCAAAAGCCATGTTTGTCTTGAGAGGCCAAGAATATTTCTACAATGTAGGGCTGCTCCAGATCCCACGGCGGATCTCCTGGGTAATCACAGGGTTCTGCTTCAGGTTCAGCTCTTTATAGGGCCAGCTTTGCTTCAGTGGAGTTTGCTCGCTGGGCTCTGTTTCTGCTGTAGTAAAAGGAATGATGTAGGCTGGCTGGAGGTGGTCTGGTCAGGGCTAAAATGAATCGCGTGAACTTGTTCTTCCAGGGTGTAGGCACTGACCATTTGGAGCAGCGTACCTGTCCCATAGCCAGGTTCTAGAAAGCCCTGTGACCATGACACCAGTGCTGGGCCCTGGCTCTTCCCCACCAGGTTGCTTTGGGATAAGCTCCGTGGTGGCCTGAGGGCTTTGCCCCTGCCTCCGGCATTCTTAGCCTTTCCTCCTGTAGAGCCAGCCGGCGAAAATGATCTATCTCCTTACTCTTTCTCCCTCATGAGCAGAGGTTTTGGAGTTTCTACCCCATCTAAGCTACTCGTCTGTAAAACTTCAGACTGTATTTCTCTAGATTCCAGATAACCTGGACCCTCCTGCAGAGGGCGGGGGATCTGCCACCCTACGAGCAGAGGTTCAGAGCAGGGGCGGAGTGACCACATGCTGGTTTGATTGCGCCCTTCCCTGCCCAGAGCTCCCTGTGGCTCCCGCCGGCCTCCAGCTTCATCCCACCTTGTGCCCAGCGCCTCGAGTGCTCACGTGTTCAGGGACTGATGACCTCTGGACTTTTGACTGTGCAGTTCCCTCACGAGTGCTCTGCCGAGAATTTCTCCCTGACTTAATCAGCAGAAATAGCCTAAGAACGTTGGTGAAGGTAGAGCTGTAAGAAGGAAGGAAGTAACTGTTGAAGGAAGTGTTTTTTGTCTGGAAGAAACGCCCTGAGATTTTTGTGTTCGTGGTGTTCCAGGAAGAGAGAGAGAGAAGATAGGATGAAGGGTTCAAATTGTCAAGGTCACGAATGCCCAAGGGGTAGAGCTGTCCCTGTGGGCTGCTCTGGGACAGTGTCTACCTTCCTGGCAGCTTCACGGTGGCCCTGAGGACTGGGGCGCTGGGCGAGGGCAGCAGAAAACGGGTAGCCTGCGGGCCAGAGGAACACGCTGTGGGGCACCTGAAGAAATGACCCCTTTATTTCAAATAAGAGCACTCCCGGATCTGATGGTGCTGTTGTCAGGTCCGGTGGGACAAACACGCTTTTCTGTGATCAGCTCCATGCCTGTCTTGGTCTAGCTTGTGATACCGTAACTTACTAATCCACGGGTCACTGACCTGGAAATACACTAAGACTGATGTACAACAACAGGGCATCACATATTGAATGTTTATACCTGGTGCCGTTCTGAGGACGTTTCGTGTGTTGACCAGTTTAATCCTTATGAAAATCCTGGGGCTTGGTGTTACCTTAAAGGGTCACCTTTGGCAAGTGGACAGCTCAACCGTCTGCCCAGGGCCTCCCAGCTGGTGACTGGAGCCCTGGATTCAGACTCTGTGGTCTGGTGCCTGAGTCCGGACGAGACCTTGCTATTCCTGTATTTTTCATTTTACTTTTCGAGGTGCTTGAGAGAGGTCGTGAGCTTTTTCTTCATTTGTCTGTGTTTTCAGACTGTTTTCCTGATCGTATTGGTCAGGATTCTTTTGGCTGTAGGTGAGATGAGCCCCATCGAAAGCAGCCCCTCGAAGCCGGCTGTGCAGGCAGTCGGGACGGACGGCGCGCCGGCTCGGGGCAGACGGGGCGGGCTCTCGCCGCCTCGCTCACTCGGTGTCCGCGTCCTTTCCTTGGGCCGCTCGTCTCTGCTCAGCAGGAAACCGTGTGCACCGACGGCTGGTGGCCTCACTTTGCCCAGCTTCATGCACGGAGAGGGACTGGGCCCCTTCGTCTGATTCCATCAGGGGAGACCCTGTCTTGGCACGTCTGTCGCCGGCGGGTGGCTTCCTTGATGGGCACCACGGTCACCGGGTTGGGGGGGGGGCAGCTCCGAGAAGAAGGGGCTGATGCTCAGACAGCACTAGCTGCCCCTGCACTGGGGTTCAGTCCAGCCCCCCACATGCTCCGCGGCTGAAGAACTCCTACCACTTTCATGCGGAAGAGAGTTCTTGTTCCTAATTCGGATTCTGAGGCAGTTTGTTTTCTGAGTTATCAGAGAAACTTTCTATTTGTTCTATTCGCTGAGGGAAGAATGGATAACCACTTGTGGGAAAATGACAACAAGTTTTGCAATAGACAGGGCTTCCAGTGACCCCTCCCTCCCTCTTGCAGCTGCTGAAACTCCCTGACTCCCTGTGGCGCTTGCTTCTCTCTTTACCCAGCGCTTTCCTAGTTCCGACACGGCCTCCGTGCTGTTTTCGCTTCCACTGGTAAGATCATTGCGCCCTGTGTTTGTGTGTTTCTATTTCCTTGGCTGACTGTGACTCCGGTAAGTCACCCGACTTCGTGGAGCTTCATTTTTTTCGCCTGTTGGGGTAGGCTCACCATTGTAACAAACCTCAAATGTACAGAAGTCTCAACCTTGATGGAAGCGTCTCAGGCCTGTAAAATGTAAATAGATGTTCCGTGGAGGGCCGTCCTCTAAGTGATGATTCAGGGACCAGGGCTTCTTGCATCTGTGGTTCTGCCATCCTCACCGTGTGACTCCCAAGGTCACGGTGCGTGTCTGCGTGCGAGCATGAGCTTACTGTGGTACCAGACCACCTGTTTTCAAATCGCAGCTTTTTATAGCCAGTTTATAGCTGTGGGACCTTGGGAAAATTACTCCACCTCGCTGTGCCTCCGATTTCAAATTATATAAAATGAGAATTATAATTGCACCTAATCTCTAAAGAGTGCTGTGAGGTGTAAATGGGTTGAGAGCACATGGTAAACACTCGCTGAGTGTTGCCCGTCATTCGTTATTTTTTCTTAATAATGGTTATTGTTATGAATGCAAACAACTAGGAGAAAGAATGATTAATCAGGCAGCTGCGGTCCGTTCTGCCGGATGAAGGCGGTGCAGTGGTGCTTGGGCTGAGGGGCATGGGCTGCAGGTCGTGGTCCCAGTTAAGGTGAAGGCACAGTGAGGTGGTGGTGTCGCCAAATGAACCGTGAGGTCGCCCAGGATGATGGCAGGATTTGCGGGGGAGGAGACCGAGCTCAAGGTCAGGATCCTTAATGAATGTGACTGGTCTGTGGCGTGGCTGGACAATGCGTCTCAGGGCCAGAAGTGGAGGGGCTGGCCGGGAGTGGCCGTGGGGACATCAGAAGCAGCCTGCCCCTGGCGGAGGGGCCTGGCCATGGGCAGCTGTGGCCTTTGAGAGGCTCTCCTAGGAGTCTTGGTGCCTGTGCAGTTAGTGGCCCGGGGAAGGTGTTAGAAGCCAGGTGACATTTGGGGTGTTAGACAGTGAAATAATAGGTTAATTGAAGATACATTCAGACATATACAGAAGTCCATTCTCCTTCCATCCATACCTGTCAGGGTCTGCCCGGCTCCCTGTCGCTGCCTTCTCCTTGAGCCTGGGTTAGGTTGGTCCTACCACACCCCTCCTGCTCCTCACGGCGAACCCCCACCCCCAACCCAGTTCCATTGGAGGAAATCAGTCATACGTTCCATGCCCTGCGGCTCAGGCCCGCGTGTAGTGCCTGGACCTTGGTGCTGTGGACACGTTCCCATCTTAATCCCACTGCTGGGTGTGCGTGTCGCTCTCTGTCCTCTGCTGGCCGCCTGCCAGCGCCCTGGTTTCTCCAGAGCCGAGGCCGCCTTTGCGTCCACTCTTTCCTTTGCCCATCCTGGGTCCCAGGGACGAGATCCTGCCACCCGACATGGACTTCCTCCCCACGCTGACATGTCCGCCGCAGCCCTCGGCCCCCCCAGCCCGCCCCACCTCATCCTGCCCTTGCTGGCCCGGCCATCCGCCTTCTGCCGAGTGTCCCCAAGCGCTGTCTGCCAGCATTGTTGGCGGGGGATGCCGTGCTCTTCCTGCCCAAGGGAGCCCTCCTCTCCCCTTGTCCCAGCAGCCGGGCCCCTACCCCACCTCAGCGAGCCTAGGACGCAGCCCCGCCAACCTCCTCCTGGGCCAGCCTGTCCTTTGTCTTCAGGAGTCGTGTTTTGACAATGGGCACATGGGAGGGACAGGTTCTGAGTCCTGTAAAAAGAAAAAGGAAGGAAGTGTCCTTCACACAATTTCTGCCCCCTTTTCCTCGTTCTTCCTGGGGTGTCTCCGTGTTTGTGTATGATGTTTTGTTGTTTGAGGATGCGGGAGGTTCGTGGTGGGGAAGGGCGGTTTTTACTTGGTGCCCCGGCAGAGAGGTCTGAACAGCCAACCTGGACGGAGGCCATTCTGGCTCTCTCCTCTCTACCTTTTAATAGAATACAAGTGACATAAAAACTAAGCATGTTTTGAAAGTGACTATTAGAAAAGCCCTTTGCGGCTGTAGGTGATACGGAGTATTTTATAATCAGACCCACAAAATACTGTTCCTCTGTGTTTGTATCCTGTGATCTGGAAATAAGGATGTTACAGATCTTTCTTTGTCTTAAGAGCTTACGGATGGTAAACTTAGGAATTTGGGGTGATAAAATTCATATAAAGGAGCGTACACGGGGGTTTCAGGCTAGAGAGGGACTCACTGTTTTTTCATGGCCAGTTTTCATCAAAAGTTTAGATTTTCTCTGGACTGTGGTAGATTATTTTGTCTGTTAGACAAAGACCAGCCAAAGAAACAAATGTCATGTGCTGTTAGTGTAAATCGGTAAACTTACTCTGGAGAACTGTGTGGCCGTATTTACGAAGTCGAGCATAGGTGTGTTAGCCCCCCCCCCCCCCCCCCCCGTTCTGCTTCTTGGTGGACGCCCAGCCGAGGGGCGTACATACGCTCACCAGAGTCAGCTGCCAGGATCTGCGTCCACAGCAGTATTACAGTAGCTAAAAACGAGCAGAAACTCAGATCCATCAACAGGAGGATAAATTGTGGCGTCGCCGTGTAATGGAATATATATTGTGGAATATAAAATGGAATATTCTGTGGCAACAGAAATGGAAGACGCGTTGCTGCGTGTGGCAGCATGGATCAGTTTCACAAACAAAGTGTTGAGTGAAGGAAGCCAGACGGACAAGATGCCATACTGGATTATTTGATTTATACAGACCTCAGAGTCAGGCAGAGGTGTGGTTTTGGGAGTCAGCGTGGTGCTGACCTTGGGGAAGAGGGCGGGACAGTGATTTGGAGAAGACACCAGGGCTTCTAAGTTTGGTAATGTTCTATTTCTTGACCTGGATGGTAGTTATGTGGGTGGGTTCGTTTTGTGACAGTTCACCAAGCTACATACTTACGATTTATATTCTTTTCTGTGAGTCTATAACCTTCAATAAAAATTTGTATTAAAACCTCAGTGTATGTTATATTTGAGGCAGAGCTGTGGTGAATGTGGCGTCCCTTCTGGTCCGTTGGCCTGGCGCGAACATGGCCTCAGTCCCCAGAACTCTTTCAGTTCACTTGCCCCCGATTCCTGTCCCCGCTTTGGGTCTTCCCTGACCCGCCGCCCTCCCTTCCTCGCCCAGGCAGGCCCGGGCCCCCGCTTGGGCGCTCTGTTGGCATCCTGTTGGAAGCACAGCCCGGATCTCACGCGGTGGTGAGTGTTGGATCGCCTCTCCTCCGGATCTGGGAACTCGGGGAAGGCTGCGGAGACAGCCCCCTGTGCCCGGGACCCCGGGGCCCGCAGCCACTGCTCCCGAATGGGCGACCGCAGGGGAGGTAGCCTTTTTCTGTACCCCTTTCCAAGCCTGTTTGGGGCAGCGTGGGCTTGAAGGAGTGGGGAACTCGAAGCCCTTCTGAAGTTGTGCGCGACATCAGTGACTTTAATCGCCTTAAAGTGTGACCTGTAGAAAAACGCGGCAAAGCCGTGATGGCTGATCAGTCGGTGTCCCTTAACCTACTTCTGCGTTGTGTGCCCACTGGTCATGTTCTTGAGAACAAACAGTTTATATATGATGACTTCATTTGTCCTGGCGTTTCTCATGACAATCCTAAGGTCAGGCCTATTTTAAGCCTGAGAAATATGTCCTGGAAGTTCGTTCCAGAGTCCCTATTTCCTTTTTCTTTCCTTAGCATGGAAATCTTGGCCGTCTTCCCCATCCCCCGGCGAACTGTGCTCAGAAGCAGCTTCGAAAGTAACGTCCGTGTCCTCTCTGTTGATTTTTTTTTTTCTGCACTTGAGTTGTTCTGTTCACTTGGACGTGGGGAAAGGGCACATCCTCGTTTGCCATTCTAACCTGACAGAAAGAGCCGTGCTCGGATGGACCCAGAAAGAAGGAGAATTCAAGACAATATATTTACATTTAGGCTTTATGTGCTGGCTGATCTTTGTGGGGTGTTTTCCTCTTGTGTAAAGTGGTCGAAAGGTGCGCTTTGGAGGCAGACGGTACGGGTCCGAATCCCAGCCCCACCGCTCCTGGCCTTCTGACCTTCGGAGAGTCCCATAACCTCTCAGGGCCTTAGCTTTTTATTTGTAAAAGTAGGGGGAGGTAGTTGTCAAGATTGGATTAAATTATGAACATAAACCAACCTGTTCAATGCCTAAAAAGCTGACAACACTTAACAGATAGTAGCTTCTTCAAATGAAAGGTTCTTATTTGAAAAGGAATGGTTTGGGGGTGCCTGGGTGACTCAGTTGGTTAAGCGTCCAGCTTCGGCTCAGGTCATGATCTCACAGTTTGTGGGTTTGAGCCTGTATTGGACTCTGGGCTGACAGCTAGCTCAGAGCCTGGAGCCTGCTTTGGAGTTCGGAGTGTGTGTGTGTGTGTGTGTGTGTGTGTGTGTCTCTCTCTCTCTCTCTCTCTCTCTCTCTCTCTCTCTCTCTGACCCTCCCCTGCGCTGTCTCTGTCCCTCAAAAAAGAAATTTTAGAAAAGGAATGGTTTTAGGGGCACCTGGGTGGCTCAGTCAGTTAAATGTCCGACTTCGGCTCAGGTTGTGATCTCACGGTTTGTGAATTCGAGCCCTGCATCAGACCCTGTGATGACAGCTCAGAGCCTGGAGCCTGCTTTGGATTCTGTGTGTCTTTCTCTCCCTGCCCCTTTCCTGCTCACATGTTCTCTCTCTCTCAAAAATAAATAAATATAAAAAAAATTTTTTTAAAGAAAAAATGATTTTAAGATGTAGTATCTGTTGAACTCTAATTTTTAAGGACATATTTGGAAAGCGATTTTGTGATTTATAAATGATTATAGAGGAGCACCTGGGGGGCTCAGTCAGTTGAGCACCCGACTTTGGCTCAGGTCATGATCTCACAGTTCTTGTTTTTTTTTTTTAATTTTTTTTAATGTTTTATTTATTTTTGATACAGAGAGAGACAGAACATGAGAGGGGGAGGGGCAGAGAGAGAAGGAGACACAGAACCAGAAGCAGGCTTCAGGTTCTAAGCTAGCTGTCAGCACAGAGCCTGATGCGGGGCTCGAACCCACAAACGTGAGATATGACCTGAGCCAAAGTCGGAGGCTTAAACAACTGAGCCACCCAGGTGCCCCTCACAGTTCTTGGTTTTGAGCCCCATGTCAGGCTCTGTGCTGACAGCTTGGAGCCTGGAGCCTGCTTTGGATTCTGTGTCTCCCTCTCTCTCAAATATAAATAAATATTAAAAAATTAAAAGTATATGAATGATTACACAATACCCAATGACATGATTACCCTTGGGAACAAGGAAGGACGTATGGTAGCATTATGCTGGTTTGTAGAACCCCACCACCCTCATCCCCTTTAACTTTGAAAACAAAAAAGTGGTAAAAAGAGGAATTTGGAGAACCCGATCCACCATTCACTCTAATGATCATTTCCCGAAGAGCAGCCCCATCCAGGCGGCACGGAAATCTGGGGTGTGAATTGGAGCTTCGAGCTCTTGGCATTTGTTTCCTTCCCTTGGCAATTCCTGGTTGCTTCGCGCCAGGGCCACTGCCTGGCACTGAGCTGGTGAGGCAAGGTGGTGGAGAGGGGAGGGCGGGCAGGTGGGGTTTACGCTCGCAGCGCACAGACAGGACGGAGCAGCTTCGGTTCTGACGCCCCGATGGCCAAGTTACAAGGTCACAAGGGCTTTGAGGTGTGGTGGAAAGAACAGACTTTCCGTATCCTGCTTCAGCCACTGTGAAAAGTTGCTCATTTCTCTGGCACTTTTCTCAATGTTCTTACTGGCAGAGTAGGAATGAGAATTTCTACCTGCTAGAGTTTTTTCGAGAGAATTGAGATAGCCAATGATTCTCTTTTCCTAAGAGACTCTGAGATACATGTAAAGGTGTGAGTTTTATATTCGGTCTGCCCTGTCCATTTAACCTGTTGTCTGCTCTGACAGGAGCAAAGGAATTGTTTAAAGGATTCTCTGTAATGAGTTGACTTACTATTTTGAAATATTTTATTGTGGAGAGTTTACACTACGTATAAAAGGAGAAAAAACAGTGTTGTATTTGTTGCATAACAAATCACCCCCAGATTCTGTGGCTCAGGAATTTGGAAGCCGGTAGGGTTGGTGGTTCTGGTTCATGGTCTTTTGTGAGGTGGCAGCCAGGTGTTGGCTTGGGCTGCTGTCATTCAGAGCTTGACTGGGCCACAGGGTTCACTTCCAAGGTGGTTCGCTCCACGGTCAGCTGAATGGGGTGCTGGAGGCCTTGGGGTGGGCGCCAGCTCTTGACATGGGCAGTCTTCACAGGGGTCCTCTGGACATGGTAGCCAGCTTCCCCCAGACAGAGTGACCCTGGACGCCAAGACAGAGCACGATGCCTGTTTTGACCTAGTCTGGGAACTGCTTTCTATATAGTCAGTTCTGCCATATTGTATTGGCTTACATTGATCTGTCCTCATTCAGTTGAGGAGGAGATCACACAAGATCTTGTGATGATCACTGCATCTTTAATTCATTAATGCAGAAGTAATACTGTATTCCTTTCTCATTTGATAATGAAATACTATTTTTTTTAGGTTTATTTAATTTGAAAGAGATCATGGGTGTTCGTGTACGCCAGGCGTGGGGGAGGGGCAGAGAGAGAGAGAGAGAGAGAGAGAGAGAGAAAGGGAGGGAGGGAGGGAGAGAGGGAGAGAGAGAATCCCAAGCAGGCTCCTCATTGTCAAACCCACAACTTGCGAGATCATGACCTGAGCTGAAATCAGGAGTTGGACGCTTAACTGACCGAGCCACCCAGGTGCCCCGATACTGCAGTACTTCCTAAAGAGAAACTTCCCCTCGTTAACTGCATGGTAAAGTTTGAATAGCATTGTAGGAGAAATGCTTGTTTCTTGCCCCTCATTTACCAGTTTTCAGAATGATTTGGTTCTCTAGCATCCTTTCGCGGGGACAAGTTAAATTTTAATTTTTTAGGAGTCCTTGTGAACTCAAAGGTTTTAACATATTCGATGGGTCTCAGTCTTTTGCACTTAATCTGTTTTGTCCTTTGGCTGTGGTCCCCCTTTTAGACAAATAGCATACTGAACATACTCATTACCTTGCTTTTCTCACGTAACGGTAGGT